>PVKA01010925.1:0-15634 GCA_004027165.1 Ctenomys sociabilis | reverse complement strand
ATGGAGCATTAGCTCTACCATCCTGTCTCCATCTGGCTCACGTTAAGGAGCAGCAGGCTTACCAGGGAAACATGCATGCCACCTTCAAAGACTATCACCAGCACCTCAGCTAGACCAATACACATTGCTTAAGGCCAAATGAAGGATAACAGAAGTCCTAGCCAGCTCTCTACATAACAATACAAGGAAATAGGATCAGGCTCAGTCAAAATGGAGATAGTTGCTCTTCTTTCAAGGAGAGCTGCTGGGTGTGCCCTCCACAGCTTCCATTTGTTCCTAAAATTCATTCTTCAGTTTTAAAGAACACAAACTCATCCCAGGTATCTTTTAGATTGAGAGATCAGTTTTTCTCCCTGGGTCATTGGGAGGTTTCCCTGTTTCAAGGGGACTTGACTGACCTTATCAGATACAAAAGTTACATTTTTTGTTATATAGAAAAAGTAAAACATTTTAATATGCTGAGCTGTAAAAGGCTCAAGTCAACAACTTCTGACATTATCATTCTAATTTTGTCACAGTAGCTTTGTGGTAAAATTTCAAGTCAGGGATTGTGATACCTCCAACCTTGCCTTTGTTAACCAGAATTGCCTTTGCTATTCTAGGTCTTCTCTGATTCAAACTGAATTTTAGTAATCTTTTCTCTAGGCCTTTGTGGTATGGTATTGGTATTTTGATTGGGATTGCATTAAATGTGTATACACTTTCCAGGAGTATGGCCAATTTTACAATGATGGTTATTGGTATCCACAAGCATGGAATGTCTTTTCGTTTTCTGAAATCCTCTTCAATCTCTTTTCTCCAAGTACTGTAATTTTTACAATATAGAACTTTCATTTCCTTTGCTAGATTAATTCCTAAGTATTTCATTTTTTGATGCTATTGAGAAGGATATCATTTCCTTAATTTATTTCTCAGTGATTTTTTTGTTCGAGTATAGGAATGGTATTGATTTTAAGGTATTAATATTTTATCCTGCTATGCTACTGACTTTATTAATTCTAGGAGTCTCTTGTTGGAATTTTTTGGATCTTCCATGTAGAGTACAATTTCATTTGTAAATAAAGGTAATTTAATTTCTTCATTTCTAATTTTTATTCTTTTTAATTTGTCTATCTTATCTAATTGCTCTGGATAATGTTTCCACAACTATATTGAATAGGAGTAGTGATAGTGGACCTCCTTGTCTTGTCTTGATATGTATCTTAGTTACTCTTCTCTCATTGCTGGGACAAACACCCGACACCCAAAATGAAAGAAGGAAAGGTTTATTTAGCTCACAGTTACTGGAGGTTTCAGTCTATATTCAGCTGGCTCCAAGGCAGAGGGGCACATGGCAGAGAGCAGCAGTTCATGGTGGCCAAACAGCAACAATGACAACAAAGAGCAATCGCTACTGAAGGTCTGTCTCTCTGTCTCTCGTACTACATTCGGGCTCTCTGCCCCAGGGTGGGATGTAGTACTCACACCCATAATCCCAGCAGTACTAAGACCCATAATCCCAGCCCTGGATCACACATAATCCAGTGCATCATGAGTTAATCACAAACTCTAGAAGTCCCCACCCCCTGACTACATGAGGCTTTGGGGGGACAACTAGACACAAACCATAACATATTAGACTGAAAGTTTTCAGTTTTGGACATTTAGTACAATCTTGGCTGTTGATTTGTCGTAGATGGCTTTTATCAAATTGATATAAACTTCATCTATTCCAATTTGCTTTAGGGTTTTATCATGAATGAGTTTTGGAATTTGTTTAAAGCTTTTTGTGCATCTATTGAAGTGAACATGTTGTTTTTGTCTTTTGCTCCTTTTATATGCTTTATTATATTTATAGATTTGCATATGTTGTACCATTCCTGCATCTGTGGGAAGTTTCACACCTGGTTCTGGGGTACAATCTTCTTGATGATTTTCTATATTCTGTTTCTAGTATTATTTTTTTTTTTAATATTACATTTATTTTTGGTATTCATGATTTTTTTTTTTTTTTTTTTTTTTTTTTTTTTTTTTTTTTTTTTTTTTTTTTTTTTTTTTTTTTTTTTTTTTTTTTTTTTTTTTTTTTTTTTTTTTTTTTTTTTTTTTTTTTTTTTTTTTTTTTTTTTTTTTTTTTTTTTTTTTTTTTTTTTTTTTGGTGGAACCAGGGATTGAACTCAGGCCCTTGTACTTGCCTGGGAAGCACTCATCCCACTGAGCCATCTCTCCAGCCCTGTTTCTAGTATTATATTGAGGATTTTTGCATCTATGCTCATTAAAAATATTGGCCTATATAGTTCTTTTTAGTTGCGTTGATTTTGCTACCAGTGTAATACTTGCATCCAGAAAATCAGTAAGGGAAATTTGCTTTCTTTCAACTTCATTGACGAGTTTGAGTAATATTGACATTAAATCTTCTCTTAAAAAAAAAAATCTTCTCTAAACTTCTTATAAAATTTACATGTGAATCTATTAGGACCTGGGATTTTCTTTGTTGGTAAGTTTTCAATTTCACTAACTGATATTGGCATATTCAAAATTTTTATATCCTCTTCATTCAGTTTATTCATTTATTTACAAATTTCAGGCAGAGTCTATGGGGTCTCATTGTATACATTCAGACTTGTAGTGATCCTCTTGTTTTCAGCCTCCCAAGTGCTGGGATTACAGGCATGCCCCACCACAATCAGGTTCAGTTGCCATCTTAGCACACCCCAGAGAGAGGGACAGCACAGCATCTCAGGGTTCAAATCCCTGCCGCTATGCTCTGCTGAAGCAGGCACGTTAGTCTGCTGAGCTATCTGGTCAACCCTTGATTCAGTTTTGTTAATCTATACATATCTAAAAATCTGTCAATTTCCTCTTTTTTTCCCCATTCTATTAGTGTAAAGATTTTCAAAATAAGTATTGATGATCTTCTGAATTGCCATAAGGTATATAGTAATTTCACCCTTTTCATTCCTTATTACATAAATTTGAGTTTTACTTTCCTGTTTTTAGTGGCTATCCATTTTATTTAATCTTTCAAAGAACCTGGCCTGGGGAGATGGCTCAGTAGAATAAGCACTTCCCTGGTAAGCACAAGGGTCTGAGTTCAATCCCTGGTTCCACAAAAAAAACAAACAAACAACAAAAAAAACCCAACTCTTTGATTCATTAATTCTATTGTTTTCTTTGTCTCCATTGCATTAATTTCTGTTCTAATCTTTATATATTCCTCCCTTCTTTTGGCTTTGAACTTGATGCTCTTCTTTTTCTAGAAGTATAAGGTGCAGTGTTAGGTTAATTATTTACTTATTCTCATTCTGTTTTCCAAATGTGAGACTTTACCCTATAAGTTTCTATCAAAGACCTGCTTTCATTGAATCCCATCAACACTAAGTTGTATTTGAATTTTTGTTGACTTGAAGATATTGTTTAATTTCTTGTTTAATTTCATCTGTGACCTCCTTGCATGTTCACAACAGTGTTATTTATTTTCCATTGTTTTATGGGATTTTTGAAGTTTCTTTGTCAGAAATTTTCAATTTCTTTGCACTGTTGCCAGATAATGTGCATGTGATAATTTCAATTACCTTGCATTTATTTAAGTATGTTCTATGGCTAGTGTGTGGACTATTTTTAGAAAATGCCCTATGTGCTGCTGAAAAGAATGTGTATTCAGGGGCCAGGGAGATATCTCAGTAGAATAAGCACTTGCCTGTCAAGTACAATCCGTGGTTCCGCAAAAAAAAAAAAAAAAAAAAGATTGTATTCAGATGTTGGGTGGAGCACTCTCTAAACTTCTACTAAGTCCATTTGTTGGAAGGTTTGCTTCAGTTCTGCTACCTCTGCTCATTTTTGATCTAGTTGATCTATCTCAGAGACAGTGTGATGTTAATGTCCTCTATTAAAATTGTTATCGGTTATTTGGTTTTTTGTGCCCATTAAAATTTGTTTTATATGCTTGAGAGCTCCCATAATTATGCATACATGTTTATCATTGTTACTACTTCCACTTGAAGTTTTCCCTAACAACTATATAGTAATCTTTATCTCATTTTATCATGCTTGGGTTAAAGTTTATAGTGTTGATGAAAAAATAGTTATCCCTGCTTTTCCTGAGTTTCTGCACAAGAAGGCTTCTTTTCCATTCTTTGATTTTCAGTCTATAAGTTTCCTATTGAATTAAATGTGTTTCTTGTATGGACCGTATTATTGGATTTTGTTCCTTGATAGACCCTGCCAGTTTTTTTTCTTTATATTGTTGAATTGAGGCCATTTATATTGATATTTATAACTGATAGATATTGGTTTATGTTTGTCATGTTATGTTACTCAAGGGAGAACAAGTATTTAAAACAAACATGGCATCCTAGCTACAGTAGTATAATTAGCGATAATGATAATATCAAGCAAATTTAGAAACTGACAAAATTTGGTAATTTTTGATTGTGTCCTTTCAACCATACCAGCTAATTTTATAGTTACACAATAGAACAAATATAAGTCAGAAGTTTTATACGAGGATTAAGTCCCAAGGTCTGAATCTCACTGCAGTGTCCTGTGCAACTCTCTTATTGGTTAGCCAGTGGGTCTGCAATACAACACTGAAGAATCTGTGATGGAAGGCTGAAGGATCCAAGGGGAAGGACAAATCATCTGCCCTTGAAGCCAGGAGATGATGCCCAAGCTGACTGAAGACTGAGGTTCCTCTAAGGAAACAGAACTCTGAATCTTTCCTCAACCCCTTTATATACACTTTTGTGCTGAGAAACTCTGGGCTGGGCCCTCCCCATCCTAGGGGAGGCCCCACTATACCATATATATATATTTTCCATTTCTACTACACTGTCTGAGAAGCATATATTCATCTCGGATAGCCATGTTTTGATTGGGTCTTTAAGTTGGAATGAGGACTGGGAATTTTCCCAGAGGAACTGAAAACATTATATCATAGTGATATATGTGTGCCTATGTTTATAGCAGCACAATTTGTGATAGCAAAATCTTGGAAACAACCAAGATATCCATCACACGAGGAATGGTTGAAAAAAGATGTGGTATTTCTATATAATGGAGTATTACTCAGCTGTAAAGAATAATAAACTTGAAGCATTTACATTGAAGTGGATTCCACTTTAACACATCCTCATAAGTGAAATAAACCAGACACACATGTGCAAGTAACATATAGTCTCCCTAGTATAAGAAGACAAAAGAAGAAATACAAATAGAAATGTACAACAACAACTAAAAAGAATTTAGTCAGATAGGGCAAACTGAATGGCATATGCTGCAGGGTACTGATCACCTTTTCTTCTGGATGATTAACAACCTAAATTCACAGATCAAAAATTAGAGAAATAGAAGAGCCACAAGGCCAGCCAACATTTTGGCCCTAGCCTTTCAAGGTCAGCGAAGACTCAGGACATAGGAGAACCTGTACTGTAACACCATGAAACTCAGTTGTGCCCCAAATTTTCTGATCGAGGAGATTATGGAGCCAAAGAGGAAGATCAATGATCTACAGTGTGCCTGGGGAGAGTCACATGGAGAGAAAACTTTCTCTCAGGCTCTCACAGAGAGCAAACTGGTCAAGCATTGGCCATGACTCATCCACATGGATGACATGGACAAAGGATCTACAGAGTAAGATACAGGATTACAAGATAAACCTTGAGGGGACTTCACTGACCTCAACAGAAACAAAAGTTACATTTTTTGTTATACAGGGCTTGCTCTATCTAGGTCTTAACCATCCAGCAGAAAAGTATAAAAATGAGGTATATAACATGGGGCCATAATAATAAATTGAGCTATAAATAGTTATAGTCAACTTCATCAGATAACTCACTATTATTGTGGAATTTTGGATTGTGTTGGATTGTGTCACCGAGTTCAGGCACCTAAAATGGTTTAATGACAATGGAGTGTCCATCTTTGACAGGTTTAGACAAACAAAAAGGGGGATACAAGGAAGAACCATGATATGTTTGTATAAACAGTTCAGTTAGGATAAATATGCCATGCTTCTGCATAATTCTATGAGAAGCAAGATTTGCACTAAGTGGTTGGACAAGATATTATGTTGGCTTCTAGTACTATGGACAACCACTAGGAAGATAAAAAGGTAGAATGTATTAATTATTGAATCTGTGATATAATTCAGCTATAAAAAATAAGTAATCAGCTACACTCTCTTAATTCACTGATTAGAGACATCTGCTATGATAGTGTCTGTAAGTATAATATCATATATGCACCTTGTACAATACCAGAACATTACAAAAGCAGTTTGCAATATATTATTGAATCTGTCCTGTTAGTTTATCTTAAAACTGTCTCATTGCTGTTTGTTTTTCAATAAAAAATAAAAATAAATAAGTTGGAATGAGGGCCAGCGAAATAGTTCAGCAGACTAAGTTCATTCTTAAACAAGTGCAGGGATCATGGTTCGATTTCTGGCACCACGTGCTGTACCAGCCCCACCCACAGGTATATGGAGTGAGCTACCAAGACCCAGCATTGTGGTGCACACCTGTAATCCCAGTGTTGGTGAGGCTGAAAATAGCATGATCACTACAAGTCCAAATTGTGTAGTGAGACCCTGTGCCAAATGAAAGACTCTGATGGGGCTAGGCAGATGGTTCTGTAGAATGGGCACTTGCCTGGCAAGTGCAAGGGACTCAGTTCAATCCCTGGTGTCCCCCCCCCCCAAAAAAAAAAGAAAGAAAGAAAGTGTCTGAGTTTTTTCAACTCTTCATATATTCTAGATACTAGACCTGTGTCTGTGGGACAATTAGCTACAATTAGCTAGATGTTTCTCTACAGTGTGGATTGTCTTTTCACTGTATTAGTGATTTGTTTTGTTGAGCAAAAGCTTTTTAATAAAATGAGATCCCACTTGTTGATTATTCATGGTATTTCCCATGCAGTTTGGTTTTTATTCAGAAAGTCTTTGCCTACACCCAGGTCTTCAAGAGTTCTACTTATTTTATCTTGTAGGAGATTTAGTGTTTCTGTTTTGATATTTAGATTTATTTTTCCAGAACCAGGGATTGAACTCAGTCACTTGCACTTGCCAGGGAAGCACTTATTCTACTGAGCTATCTCCGCTGCCCCAGATATTTAGATCTTTGATCCATTTTTATTTTAGTGTGGTGTATGGTAAAAGACGTGGGTCTAGCTTTACTGGTGTGCATGTGAAGAGCCAGTTTTTCTAGCACCACTTATTAAAGTGTTTATGGGCCTGTGCTCCTTTCCATATGGGAGAGCTCCAGATTCGTGGAGTCAGAGACATCCCAGACTCTGCAAGTTTAGCCCTCACCATGAAGACAGGTTTCAGCCCTCATGGAGGTGACTTTGGAGGCTTCAGAGGCTGTGGTGACTGAGGAGGAGGAGGTGGTGGTGGTGGAGGACTGGGTGGAGGATTCCAGTTTGGTGGCAACCATGGCAGTGGCTGGGGAGGCAAAAGAGGAAACCAGTCGGGGAAGAATGTGACCAGTATGAGGATGTCTTCATTTGTTGTGGAAAGGAAGATGCACTCATCAGCAAGAATCTGGAGTGCTTGTTTATGGAGAGAAGAGAGTCTCCATTTCAGAAGGAGATTACAAAATTGAGTACAGAGCTTAGAACCTCTTCCGCTCCAAACTGGCTGCAACGATCCTCGGTGGTGTGCACCAGATCCACATCAAGCCTGGGGCTAAGGTGCTCTACCTCGGGGCGGCCTCTGGAATCACAGTGTCCCATGTCTCTGACATTGTAGACCTGGATGGTCTGGTCTGTGCCTTTGAGTTCTCCCACTGTTCTGGTTGTGATCTGATCAACTTGGCCAAGAAAACGAACAACACTATTCCTGTGATCAACAGTGCATGACACCCACACAAGTATCTCATGCTCATCACAATAATGGATGTTATCTTCACTGATGTGGCCCAGCCAGACCAGACTCGGACCATGGCCTTGAATGCGCATACCTTCATACATAATGAAGGACATCTTGTCATCTCCATTAAGGCCAACTGCTTTGACTCCACAACCTCAGCTGAGGCCATGTCTGCTTCTGAAGTGAAGAAGATGCAGCAAGAGAATGTGAAGCCCCAGGAACAGCTGACCCTAGAGCCCTATGAAGAAGACCATGCTGTGGTTGTGGGAGTGTACAGAACACCTCCAAAGGTGAAGAACTGAAGCTCAGTGCCGTGCAGATTCCCAGAGATGTGTGTTGGTACTGTTTGTTGTATTTGATTTTTCTATTAAAAGACTCATCTGTTATAAATAAATAAATAAAGTGTTTATGTTTCTTCTAGTGGATGTATATTGACCCTTTTAGAGATAAGGTGGATGCATGTGTTTGGAATTGGTTTTTCATTTTCTAGTCTGTTCCATTGATCCTAATTTCAGGATATTATTATTGCTGCTATTGTGATTTCTTTTGCCAGTTTCATCTATTTTTTTCCTCTAGAAGGAAACAAGAAGAAACTGTGGAAAGAATATGGAAAGAATCAGGAGTATTCACATTTCAAATGAATATCAGCTGGATCTTCTGATAAAGATATTCAGAGAGAACCAAGGAAGAAGCCATGGGACTGGGGTATAGCTCAGTGGCACAGTGTCTGACTGGTAAGTGCAAGGTCATGACTTCAATTACAGATAGAAAAAAACAGCTTGGCAAGGGAATGAAATGCTCAATTTTGGTTTTCCACTACCTGACTCTAGGGAAATGCACTTGCTCAGAGCAAAGGGGTTCATGAGGAGAAAGCAATGGGACCACAGGAGGGCACAAGGACTAGAAAGAGGTTACATCCACACAAAGAAAGACCCCAGAAAGCTAATCATTTCACATCCCTCAAACCAGTATATTTTAAATATGGCCTCACTTCTACTGAGAAGAAGCTCAGATTTGCTGTGAGAAGCACAGAGAGTAAGGGTACAGGGAACATCACTGTGCCTGTTGTACTTTAAAGCACTAACCTCAACTGTATAGAAACAAAATCCACCAGAGCACAATTTACTATTTATTTGAAGGAAATTCACTGGACATTTACTTTCTCATCCAATCCTACTAACCACTAACATAAAAATTAAAAAACAGTAAGAAATCTGATATAAGTCCTCATGAAAATAATTGCTGCTCTTTTCTTACAACTTTGATAACATCAGATCACCCCACCAGGAAGATGACACAGGCAGGAATTGGTGGTGGGGCCGTGGGACCTGGGAAGCTGTAAAGGAAGTTCAAGAAGAGACTTCCACTCAGTTTCATTCTTTTTCCTTCTGCTCATTCATGCTGAGGCCCCTCTCTCATCCTTGTTGCTTAGCCTTACACCTCTGGGTTCTAGGCTCATGCAGGAAGAGGTCAGGGGTGGGATGAAAGGAAACACACAGGCATAAAGGCACATCTGAAGTCTCACAGCAAGTACCTTCCAGGCTTTAAGAGAATGTGTGTCAGAGTGATAGTAAGGAAACCACTGTGGAGAGAAGGGGCCAGGGCACTGTGAATACATGAGAACACAGGGGAGAACACAACAACATGGACTTCTGGAGCCAGACATCCTGAGCTCATTCCTCTGTTCATTCTTGACTAGCTGGATGAACTTTGGCAAGTCACTGGACACCTGAGGGCCTCTTTTCTCATTTGTGAGATATGGATAATAAAGTTCATGAAGTACTTGTGAGGGGTAAGTGGATTAAACCACATAAAGTACTCAGAAAATATAACTTGTCATTGTTTTATTATTGTTGTTCAACTGTTTGACCATCTCTTGGTTAAATTTCTTCCAGTAGGCAAAATCACTTACTTAATGTTTAGTCATATTGACGTCTGGCTCTTCATGCAGATATGACTAAAGGAAATTCTTCTCCCCACAGAAAAGAAAAAGAAAAAGGGAATAAAGAAGAATCCAAAGAATACAAATAGACTGAGACCAAGTCTCATCTGGTCCTGCTGCCTCAGGATCCCAGCCAACAAGGGTTTAGCAGTGTACTGGGCCATCCACCAGAAATGGGTTTAGTGGCCTGAGAACTACCTGGAGGACTTCAAGTGTTTGAAAAACACTCATTGGACCCAGTGGCAACACATAGAAACTATTAGTTATTTACAGAAACCCCAGAGACATGTGGAATGACAGGAATGCCTTCTGTTCTGCAACCAAGGATCCCATGTGCTTTGATATCAGCAGAGCTAATGTAGAAAGGAAAAGGCAAATTCAGTCCAGGTGGAGTCAAAAATGGAGCCATTTCTTCCTTGCAACTCCTCACTAGACTCTGCTCTTTCTCTCTGCTACCAAGAGTCTTCAGTGCACCAAAGTTCTAAATATAAGACCTTTTATGTCTCTAGTCCATCTTTATTTGACTCTCCTGTATAATGTCTGCATCTTGTACTATGAATAACCACTAAGAAGACAATATGCAATGTATTAATTAGTGAAACTGTCCTACTAATTGGTTTTGAAGCTGTCTCATTGCTGTTTCTCAATAAAATTATTTTTTTAAATAAAATACAATAAACAAGTAAAAGAATTGACCCTCCTGTTACCATGACAATACATTAACACAAACCCACAAATTATACAGATACAATTATTGGATGGCTATACAGGTGCTGCTTTTCTATTACTTAGGCATCTATTTCTACAAGCATTTTCACTTCACCATTTTCCTGTAGATGTGGTTCATATCTCTGCTAATTTTCTCTACTCATAGATTCTTTCAAACACATAGGCTGTACATGTAGAAGCCATACACCTAACGGATAAAGCAGCTTGTCCTGCCCTGAGGTAGAAGCATGGTCTCTGCAGCACAATATATGACAGAATTTGTTGTGAGATACGTCACATGAAATTTGTCTCTTCCTAAAACACTTTCATTAACACAGCTACTAATTTCATGTATTAGTGCAATTTAGAGTGATTTTCCATACACAGATGGCATGATATCAAAAGTTGTAAATGATCTTCTTCTTAAAGTAATGGAGCAAATTCATATTTATATCTCACATAATATTACTCTTTCTCACAGGCATTTAAAGATAGCATGCAAAAGATGTTCATATAACTCTAGTGTTACTTGTGCTACAGAGATACTGCAATTCCGTTGGGTCATGGCAAAATCCTTAATAGTGACTCATATCTTAATCATTTTTAAATTAACAATATTTTTGTATATTTAGGTCATGTAACATGATTTTAATTTGTGTATAGTACAGTGTCTATATGGTTGAATAAAATTAATCAATTAATATGTTATTATTTCAGAGTTGGTTATTGTAGTGAAAACATTTAAAGTATACTCTCCTAACATTTTAAGTATTGTTATGTTGCAACAATATATTGTGATCATAGTCACTGATGGATAGCAAATCCCTTGGACTTATTTCTACGTAACTGAAATGTACCTTGTGACCAACATCCACCAAATCCCAAGATCCCATAGTGATAGCTTTGATATCACCATAGTTCATTGTAAAAGATCTAAACATTGCCAAAAGCATTTATTCTCTACAAGAATTTAGAGGACGCTGTCTAAATGTGAATAAGTGTATGGTGGTCCATTGTGTGTAAATACTATTCATTGTATTCTAGTGACACAAGGACAGTAACACAGAGAGAACCTGCTTTGTGCAGAACCCCTTGCTCTCCCAGTGATGTTTGTTCCACAAAATTCAATTCAGGAATGGAATGAGGATTTCTCTGGGTTATACAAGCTGACACCCAAAGTACCAAGAAAAGCTTACTTGAGAGTCCTCCTTTGGGACTGAGGCATTCACAGAACAAATAAAGAGCCTGGAACACTGGGAGTGTTTAACAAATACTTGAGCAAATGGGCTGTAGAATTAGCAAATGACTTTCTCCAGTAGCTTAGCTGGTCTCATCACAAACAGGATGATAGTTGTATGAACATTCTACATCCCTGAAAAAGTCTGGTTCTGGCAGCAGTCTTCTAGATGTATCCTCCAGGGAAACTCACACGTAAAACTTTCAAGAATTTCTCCAGTTATGTGTGGAAACATAAAAAGATACCAATAGCAGGATTTATAGCAAATTAATAACAGATAAACTTGCCCATTAATAAATACTTGGCATTATATTGTGTTACAAAACTATGGATCAAATTTAAAGAAACAATAAAGATCTATTTAGTTAGATGAACAGAACTCTGAAACATAAGATCCTGTATCAGTAGGAAATAATTTATGTAAATATTTAAAAGCACCAGATAGAAAGTTTTAATTAAAACTGAATTAAAAAAACAAAAACTGAATTAAGGCAAATACTCTAAACTCATAATAATTATTCACTTTAATTAGCGTAAAACCCTGAGATACTATGGGAATAAAAACTACCTTTAATTTTATCCTTAATTTCCATTGCCGTTATTTAAAAAGAACTACAAGCAAAGGGAATAAAATGTTAATAATCAACAATTTTGGGTATGTTAATTTTTGTACATGTTCTTTTTTTTCTATTTTGTATTTATCAGCCATTTTTAATAGAAAATGACAAAGATTACAAAGAACAAATTGGACGGAAGAGGATCGCTCCCTCTAAGGGTGCTGCAGTACTCGAGGGCTGAGAACGTCAGAGCAGGGCGCACACAGTGAAGCAGGTGTCTCCAGGCCCTTAGGGAGACAGGCCGTAGTTACTCTTTAACACTATTTTTGCCCTCTCGGATTGCCACACAAAATCTGGCTTAACTTGAAACAATCTTTGACCCAAGTAAGTATGAGAAACATGCCCAAGTCTCACAGCAGCTTCCTGCAGTTCTGTCCACCCACTCCTTCACAGCTCTCACCATACTGCTCCTACCTCTTGAGTGGATCTGAGGTCGCCCCAAAGGCAAATAATCCAGCCACACAGTCCCACTCAGCCACCTTAACACCATTTGCCCATCCCTGGTCTCTGGTTCTAGCATCAGGCAAAATTTGTCCCAAGTACTCTAGAGAACTCCTACTCACCTACTAAATCTCAGCTGAAATGCTCAGAGGAATGACTTCCAGGAAGTATGCTATAGCAGGACACTTATACTTTGGTTTTGCTATTTCCTAGCTGTATGACCTTGGGAAAATTTATCTCTTTGTGCCTTAGTTTACCCAAAAAGTGGAGAAAAATCATCTTACCCACTCCAGTGAGTTTTGTGAGCTTAGAGCAGGGTGTATACCTAGAGTACTCTGGAGACTCGATTCCCCTGACTCCCTGGGGAAGAGTGAAATGTTCTCCATACTGCCCTTCTACCCGGTACTGACCTGAGTTGAGGTGACCATCTTCACAGAGCTCCACCAAGTATCTACAACGTGGGTCCGCTAGACTGCGAGCTCCTCTAGGACAGCGAGGTCTTACTGTGACCACTGTTGTATGTTCACCACCCAGAATAGGACCAGAAACAAGGGTATCAACCAGGTATGTTCTAATGCTGATTTTGAAATGCAAATTTGATCAAACACAATTGCACATTAGGAAACTGAGCATAATGTGAATTCCAAGTTTACCTACACATGATTCCATCATGCTAAAACATGATGTGAGTCACAATAGGCTATTTGGACTGGCAGTTCTATCCCCAGCTAACTGCAATAAATGTTTATTCATAGCTAACGCTAAGCCAGACATTGTGTTAAGCAATGAAGATAGTGTGGCATTAGAGAACTACCTATAACTCTTGCAGCCCCATGGGGAGAGAAAACTAAGGTGGTTCCAATCAAGTAGGACACAGGATCAGCCAGATAGCTCAGAGGATTAAAGTGCCTGTTTAGGCAGATGCAGGGACCCAAGTTTGATCCCTGGGGTCCAGTGTGGCCCTCACCCCCAGGTGCATTGAGGTAGAGATTGAGACTGGGTGTGGTGGCATACACCTGTAATCCCAGTGACTGGGAAGCTGAAAACAGGGGGATCATTATGACTCTGATCTGTATAGTGAGACTCTGTAGACTATTCTAAGTACAAAAAATAAAAATAAAAAATGCAGTGCTTTATTTTTAGCCTTAAGGGTTTTTTTTAATTCTTTTTTTCTCACATGCACACCTTTCATAGCAGGGAAGTAATATGCAATCTTTTCTTTAAATTTGTTGGAGCCAGGGAGATGGCTTAGTAGAATAAGTGCTTCCCTGGCTAGTGCAAGGGTCTGAGTTCAATCCCCAGTTCTGCAAAATAAATAAATAAATAAATAAATAAATAAATAAATAAATAAATAAATAAATAAAATTTGTTTATTAGTGCATGTCTCTCCAGACTTTATGGGGTCGGTGAAGACCTCCCAAAGGAAGCATTCCTCCCTCCCATATCTTTCCTGTCCATGATTTCCTTCCTTATTCACTGAGCCCATGAGCACAGAGCACAGGGTGGATAAGCGAGAGCTAGTGTGGCATAGGGGAAGGAGAAGGGCTCTAGCAAAGCAGAGAGGACAGCTACATAAGGAGCCCACAGCAGTGGCCAAGGAGGAGAGAAGTTGAAGTGCAGTGCCCAGCATCTGTTCTTTGAAGGTTGACTGCTTTTTCTTCCAACAGGTATTAAACTTGTGCTAGGAAGTCCTCTCATCCTGCCTCCTCCATCAGAGCTATTACTTGCTTGTCCTCCTGCTACTGTGGATTAAGTGCGCAGGAACAAGAGTCCAGGTTGACACTCACAGCCCACATGGATCTTGAAAAATGAAACTAAAAGGAGACACAAAAAAAGAAACGGTTTTGCTTTTGGCCACCTTCCTTTCTCCATCACTCCCTGGCCTCAATTTCAACTCTTCACCCATTCAAGTTCACTGCTTCAACATGAAATTTAGAATGTAAGTGCCCCACACCTCCGCCCCACCCCCCCCTGCTGAGTTTCCTGCTGCCCCTCCAAGCTCCCAGCTCCACTCCAGATCCCCCAGCCTCCCGTTAGTTTCTCCCTTTCTTCACACTCTGCTGCCCACATCTTGGAGCACTGGGGCACAGAATGTTAATGCTGGGAAACACCGTAGATCACTGTACCTATTCTCCTTCTACAGCTGAGAATGCTGAGGCTTCCACCCCACCCACACACCATAGTCATGGACAGGATACCTTGATCCCCACCCAACTTCAGTTTTATCCTCAAACACAGAGGCTGAGACTCACGCTACCTGGACCTGACAAGAAGAGCATTCACATCTGCCCTACTTCAGCTGAGCTCCAACTGGTCAGCTCTGGGTTGGCAGCCACTGCAAGAGTCACCCCACCTCATTATCTCCTCATCATTGCCAGTCCCCACACCCCCATAACCACTGTGGGGATTTTAGGAACAAAGAATTCTCTCATCCCTGCTAAGACTAGAACATAATTACCCATCCCAAGTCCACCCAGCAAAGGTTATCCTCATGATCTTCCTACCCTTACTGCTATAATACTCCACGGAAGGGTTTGTGTCACTGTGACACTCCCCAGATCTGTCCTTTGATGCTGTGAGGAATCATGCCCACATGAACCCTGGAGCTCCATGCCCCACAGAATGGCAGAAACTCCACCGAGCAACTCCACCTTCCCACGCCCAACCTTCTTCATCCTTACTGGCATTCCAGGGTTAGGGCGTGCCCAGGCCTGGCTGGCCCTCATGTTTGGGCCCATGTACCTGCTGGCCCTGCTGGGTAATGGGGCACTGCTCACAGTGGTGCGCATGGACTCCACACTGCACCAGCCCATGTTTCTACTTCTGGCCACACTGGCAGCCACAGA
>PVKA01010924.1:6736-62856 GCA_004027165.1 Ctenomys sociabilis | reverse complement strand
AAAAAAAAAAAAAAAAAAACTGCAGCTACGCTCAGAAAAATGTTTCTTGTTTCTTGGTGTCCTAAACAGTAAAGCGAAAAACCACGAAGTGGCAAACAGTGAGTGCGGCTGTGGAAGCAGAACGTGCAGCCCTGTGCTCAGGCACCGTGCGGCCACGGCGGGCTGTGAAGGGGTGACAACAGAACTGATTAGGGGAGGGAATTTCGACAGACACCCCCAAAAGACTAGGACATTGACACTAACACCTGCCTGTCGTAAAATAATGAAGTGAAACACAGAGAAACTAACCATGTTGAAAAGAGTGAAAAAAAAGAGATGACGTATCACCCCAGTTGTCCGTAGACTGAGCGACAGGCCCAGCTGTCCTGAGTGCCTGCATGGGACTGCGTTAAATATAGCACCCAGAGCTCATTCACACGCTGTCCCCATGCTGTGGCCACCTCTTTCCCCGGCGACCTCAAACTATTTTTATTATTATGGCTCTTAACACATATTAATAATATTACTAATTATCAAATGATTGATTTTTGTTGTTGTTGTTGTTTCAAAGCTCAATAGGACAACAGGGAACAAAATATGTTTAACCTCTCCAGTCATTCTATTTTAAGTTCTCCCTTCCTGAAGCCTTGAAGATTTTGGCACTTTGTATTTTAGAAGGCCAAGTAGATTTTTCTCCTTCTTCGTAATTCTGAGCAATGATATAATGCTCTGGTGTGTGGTTTAACTTGAGAGATTTTGACTATCTCAATGAATTATAAGCAACATCTGCTGAAGCAGATCCAGCAGCCAGGAGTTCGTTCTCAGGGCCTGCCATGCCAGCCCTGTGCCCAGACACACTGAGACATTGATTGCGACTGGGTGTGGTGACACATGCCTGTAATCCCAGCGCTTGGGAGGCTGTAAACAGAGGGATCACTATGAGTCTGATCTACGATCTACGCAGTAAGACCCTGTAGATCCTGCCCTAAAATTTAAAAATAAATAAATAAATAAAAAGAATTATAAGCAACAGCATATTGGGACTGGGGAGATAGCTCAGTAGAATAAGTGCTTCCCTGGCAAGCACGAGGGCCTAAATTCAATCCCCGGTTCCAGGAAAAAAAAAAAGCAAAACCAAGTAGAGCATATTGTTGGTGTACCTGTCAGTTTTCCTATGACCCTCCACAATCCCTCCTGTGTGTATTTCTTTTCAGCTTGATAACATAGCATCTGAGTGGGTTGGACTTCCGCCTCTGCCTTCAGCCAGGTGTCTCTTTGGCCTGGGAGAGGTAGATGACAAAATCTATGTGGTTGCAGGCAAAGACCTTCAAACAGAGGCTTCGCTGGATTCAGTGTTGTGCTATGATCCTGGGTAAGTCAGCAGGGCCCTGTGTGAATGCCTGCCACACAGTCATGTTTTCAAAACCTGGAATTTACTAAATGCATAAATCCTGCCATCATCTTAATTTTAGGGCTGCAAAATGGAACGAAGTGAAAAACCTCCCTATCAAAGTATATGGGCACAATGTGATTTCACATAATGGGATGATATATTGTCTAGGCGGAAAGACAGACGACAAGTGAGTACTTCAAAATTCCCTTGTGATTTATGTTCTACTTGTTTTCTACTACGAGGCTTTCTTTTACTTTGTACTTGCGTCTACCTACAGAAGTGGGAGTTGGATCTCACCCATCATATGTTGGGGGTGAAATTTCCAAATACAATTATAAAAAGCTACTGGGAGGTATTATACATGATTTCCAAGGGAAAATAATTAAATTTAGACATTGTTGAAGTAACCCTGTAGATGCCCTGCACACTGCTAGGAACAAGCAGAACCTCTTCTAACATCTGAGCACTGGCAGCACACCAAGGCTTATGAGCAAGGCTTTTCATTAGCTGGCTTATAATCATGTTATACTATGGTAAGCCAATGGGCTTTATTATTACTATTATTATTATTGTTATTGGTGGTCATGGTACCAAGGATCAAATTCAGGACCTTGTATTTGCCAGGCAAGCACTTATTGCCCTGAGCTATCTCCCCAACCCTAGGCTTTCTTATTCTTTAGCCATAAGTAATAAAACGTATCTACTAAAACAATAGTGCATAGAAAACATTGTACTTTGAATTCATAAGAAAGAAGGATCAATTTGAAAGTGAAAATATCACCTCATGAGGATGGTTGAAAAGAGGGCTGTCACTCCTCTGCAGTGCATCACTTGTCCCTCGGCAGAGGAGGTGTCCAAAGCACACTGTACAACCAGAGCAGAGGCTCGACCTTCCCTGCTCTTCCACACGGCATCAGTCTCATAATGGGAAAACCAGTCTGACGACGCTTCATACATCAACCTAACTTGAGTTCGGAGCACTTTTCAGGGGAGGGGAAAGTAGACAAGAGATCTCACAACTCGGACAGAGGAAATGTGAGTTCAGAGTGCTCCAGAAATCAGTCTGTCAAGCCAGTGGCCTGGCTGGGAAAATAAACATTTTCAAGCAGAGCATGATTGTACATGTCTGCAATCCCAGGATTCTAGGAGGCCAAGCCAGGAGGGTAGCAAGTCTGAGCCTAGGCTCAGCGACTCAGTGGCTTAGTGTCTCAAAGAAATGTATGAAGGGTGGACGATGCAGCTTATGGGGCCCTGGCTTCACTCTCCAGTACCAGCAGAGCCCTGCCCCAAACCAACCACTTTCAGTTTCCTTGGTAAGAAATAATCTCTGCCCCTGAAAACTCCACCCTACTGGGCTTGTCATCATTTGCTCCACCTGTCAGGAAAACAGACAGACATCCCTGGAAAAGGAAAGAAAATATGAATCATAAGGGTATACTCTGGCACGGTGGCACATGTCTGCAGTCCCAGCTATGTGGGAGGATGTCACAGGAGGAACACTTGAGCCCAGGAGTTTGAGATCAGCCTGGGCAACATAGTGACACCCATCTCAGAAGCAAAACAAAACAGAAAACACCAAGAATGGAAGGAATTATAAGTACATGATAAATATAGAGAGAAATGTGACTTTGAGAGCAATAGTTTATATGCAACATGACCATATTCCCCCTTAATTGTTGATAGTCCCATCAAGTGAATATTTAAATTCTTTTTCTCTAATCAGATTTTATTGTTACATTGTAGATCTATGTGATCACCTTCATCATAGTTTGTCCCTGTACATGCTATACCTTGTTTCTTCTTTCCCATGTCCTTCCCCTCCTTCAGCTATGCCCCTTCTACATTTACAAAAGCTTTGTTTCTGTTTTTTCCTTCTTGTTTTTTTTTTTCTTCACTTTTCCCTTCTTTCCTTTTTCCCCCTCCCCCTTCCCTTGTTCCCCTTTTCTTTGAAGAATTTCTTCCTATTAAATCAATACTTAAAAGGAAGGTATCTTACAACCCCACCCAGTGCTATATCCTATTTTGGGCCTTTTGCCTGTGCAAATGGAATGAATAAAATCTAATAAGCTGACTTTGGGAACACTGGAACTCTGCCAAATGATTTAAATTATTTCCTTCAAGCAGCATTAGTGACTAGGAAACTTGATATGTTAGCAAGAAGCATACAGGTCTTGTCAGTCAGAATATATTGATCTGGAGAATATGATTACCAAGACAACACAGCTTGACAAAGGTCAAAGTGAAGAACTTTGAAATGACTCATTATCTAAAAGCAAAGTCTGAAGATGTAGTTCAGTGGTAGAGTGCTAAAAAACAAAAGCTTAATTTACTTGTAAGCACTAATGAGTCTTAAGAGCAGGATTTTGTATTTTTGTGGGTCTTTTTTTTTTTTTTTTTGTCTTTTTGAAATGGGGTCTTGCTATGCAGCTCAGGCTGGCCTTGAGCTTATCTTGTAGCCCAGGCTGGTCTTTAACACACAAGGACCCTCCTACCTCAGCCTCCCCAAGTGCTCGGATTACAGGCCTGCACCACCACACCTGGCATTCTGTGTTAGTATCTTATCAAGTCTTCCAGCAATGCACAGTATTACTCAGGATTCCTGCTGCTCAGACACAGTGCCTGAACATCCACAAGTAAGAGAGGCGATGTGCAGCGAAGCTCACAGTTTGGGGGATTAAGTCCATGGTTGGCTGGCTGGCTGTCAGGTATGAAGATCTGGTAGAAAGCTGACGTGCAGTGTTTGCTTAGTTCACAGTGGCTGAGAAGCAGAACTCTGTGACATTGCAAGCCAACAAATGGGCCAGGATATTTTAGACATGATCACAACAGACAGTGAATGTTTAAACTGAAAATGTACATAGAAAAAGACAAATTGACATTCATTAACCCTCCTCCAAATATTCCTCCTCACTTCACACGTGCTCAGCCATCAGGCTTGCCACTCTCTGAAGCAGTTCAGGAAGCTCTCTTACCTGCGTGTCTTTATGATGTGAAACCAAAAATACTGTGAACACTGCTGCCCCATGCCAGCCAACAGGAAGGCGGGCTTGTAAAAGCGTCACAGTGTGTCCCCATCCACCTTACTCACCAGATCTGGCGCCAGTGATGTTTGGCTTTTCCCAGAATCAAAATGATCATGAGATGGAAATGTCTTGAATTGATTCAGGACACTGAGGAAGCCGTGACAATGCCACTAGAGACATTCACCAAAGAATGGCCAGAAGTGCTACAAAAAGCAGCGAGAGGAAAAATGGCAGTGCACGCCTGTAACCCTGGCTCTCAGGAGGCTGTGGCAGGACAGCCTGAATTGCACAGTGAGACCCTATTTCAAAAAGACAAAAAAAAAAAAAAAAAAAAAAGGAAGAAAGGAAGAAAAGAAAGAGAAAAAAAGAAAAGAAAAGCAGCCAGAACAACAGGATAAGTATGCTCAAAGTGAGGAAGGATATTTCTAGGGGAATTTGTGGACATGTGTCTTTTACTGTAGTACAAGTTTTAAGAATTTAAACATTCGCAGTGGGGCTTGGGAGATAGCTCAGTGGAATAAGTGCTTCCCTGGCAAGCGGAAAGGCCTGAGTTCAATCCCTGGTTCTACCAATAAATAAAAAATAAAACAACTGGTTAAAAAAAAAAATACCTCTACCCCAGATATCTGTTCCTTTTTTTATTTTTTATTTATTTTATTGAAGAACAAATAGCAATGAGACAGTTTTAAGACAAATTGACAGGACAGATTCAATAAATTTATACATTGCACACTGTTTTCGTTATGTTTTGGTATCGTACAAGGTGCATACATGATATTATACTTACAGACATTATTATAGCAGATGTCTCTAATCAGTGAATTAAGAGAGTGTAGCTGTTTACTTATGTTATTTTTTATACCTGAATTATATCACAGATTCTATAATTAATACTTTCTACCTTGTTATTTTCCTAGTGGTTGTTCATAATACTAGAAGCCTACATAATATCTTGTCCAACCACTCAGATATCTGTTCTTTTATAACAACAACAACAAAAATTCTCCCAAAATGTTGGGCTCGAGGTTTTTGGTGTTTTGGCATTACCAAATATGTCCAGGGAAATAATTAATCATTAGGACTTTCATCACTCAATCATGGATAACTTTAGCAAACCAGAAAAAATGCACTGAGAACAAATTAGACAAGGCCAAGTTTTCTGCTAGCATTTAGCTTATAAAACTGTATTAAAATAAATAAATAAAATGAATCAAAAAATTAATAAATAAATAAAAAATAAAACTGTCTTTCTCCTTCAGACAAAGGACAGCCTTAGATTTCTTACAGGGCAGTGCTGCGAGGCACAGAAACCAACTATTAAAACGAAGCTGCTTTCGGAAGATGATAAGCGGCATCCTTGTTGTCTTATGTCCGCAGAAAGTGTACAAACAGGATGTTTATCTACAACCCCAAGAAGGGCGACTGGAAGGACCTGGCGCCCATGAAGACCCCGCGCTCCATGTTCGGCGTGGCTGTGCACAAGGGCAAGGTCGTGGTCGCGGGAGGAGTCACCGAGGACGGCCTCTCCGCGGCCGTGGAAGCTTTCGACCTCAAAACCAACAAGTGAGTTGTTTTGCCAGGGAACACGACTTGGCGTGCTTTGAAATTGTTCCATTTGGAGGGAAATTAAGTTTTCTAACCAAGACGAGGGGTGGGAAGGCAAAGAAGCGTAAGGAGGAAATAGTAATGAGGGATTCCTCTGTGTCACCAGCTGTGAAATTCCTGACATCTGGTGCTCCATGTCTATTTTTAATTTGGGAGATAGGACTTCCAAGTTGTTGTGGGTACACTTTTCCTCCCCCTGCTTAGCTTATTACTTTGGGAGTACATCTCTAACAGTAACTTGATTTGAAGAGAGCTTTTCCTGTCAATGATCTGTAAGGTATGAATGCTTCAGAAGCTTGATTCCTTTGTGCTCTTCATAATTCTCTTCGAATATTTTTCTTTTAAATGAAACTGCCCACTTTTATTTTTTGGTGGCACCAGGGATTGAATAAAGGGCCTTGCACTTGCCAGGCAGGCCAGATAGGCACTGAGCTATCTCCCAGCAATTTTTCTCATTTTCTGACATTTTCAAAACTTGTATTGACTTAATATAAAAAGATAATTGACAGACACTCTTTGTATAATATTAATCTTTGAGCTCATCTTATTAAGTGCATGTTTTCCTTCTCAGGATGTCCCACTTGCCAGCAGGCACTCTACTGCTGAGCTACACCCCAGGCCCAAGCTCATCTTACTAACTACAGAATTTTTTATACTCCTAGTTTAACAAAATAAAGAAAATATAAGGCACTATTACTATATTTTTTTAAGCTACCATCTATTCCTCCTTACAAAATAGGTCTTGATACCTAAAAGTCATATCCCTGCAAAAAACAAAAACACATTTATGGAGCAAGATTTTTTTTTTTTCTGTATTTAGTACAGGGTTTACAGGGTCTCACTACTTAGATTGAACCTGTAGTGATCCTCTTGTTTTCAGCCTCCCAAGCGCTGGGATTATAGTCATGCATCACCATGCCCGGTCTACATGGAAATCTTAGTGCACCCTGGGGGCAGGGCAGGCACAGCATGCCAGGTATTGAACCCTGGCGGCTGCACTCTGCCTAAGCAGGTGCTTTAGTCCACTGAGCTATCTGGCCAGCCCTATGGAGCAAGATTTAAACAATCAGCCGGGCGTGGTGATGCACTCTTGTGATACTACCACTCTAGGAGGCTGAGACAGGAGGTTTGCAAATTTAAACATATTCTGTGCAACTTAGACTCTGTCTCAAAATAAAACATAAAAAGGGCCGGAGATGTAGCTCCATTTGAATTCCCCGGGTTCAGTCCCCAGGACCACAAAAGAAAGATTTAGATAAGATATTCTTACAGACTGTATAATATGAATAAGTACTCATAGTATGTGAAGTTAAAAGAATCAACACACAAAATTGTAAATTCTCAGGTTTCTTGGTTTTATTCATATCTATGGATATTTATATTTATTTTTTAAAAGTGACAAAATCATACCAAAATGTTATTTATGATTATGTTTGACTTGGTACTCGCCGAAGTTTTAAATTATGATCTGCTGTACTTGTTCAGTAAGTACATGTGGCATTCCTCACGTTTTCCATTGACTGGATTTTCCATACCTACCTAGATGGGAAGTCATGACTGAGTTTCCCCAAGAGAGAAGCTCCATCAGTTTAGTCAGCCTGGCTGGGTCCCTGTACGCTATTGGTGGCTTTGCTATGATTCAACTGGAGTCCAAAGAGTTCGCACCCAC
This sequence comes from Ctenomys sociabilis, assembly GCA_004027165.1. Taxonomy (NCBI): domain Eukaryota; kingdom Metazoa; phylum Chordata; class Mammalia; order Rodentia; family Ctenomyidae; genus Ctenomys; species Ctenomys sociabilis. The sequence goes on along the minus strand of PVKA01010924.1, from coordinate 55,187 downwards.
TGAAGTGAACGACATATGGAAGTAAGTCCCCCTCACTCCAACTCTTACAGCACTGACAACCAGTAAGCAATTTTGTAGTAAATAATGAACCAGACTTTGCCAACACATATGCTACTTCTTGGTGGTACACTGAACACTGGAAGCCTGGTAGAGCCACTGTCCAAGCCATTGAGTGACCCAGTCCTGTTTCCCGTTAGCCACAAGTTGGGAAAGATTCATCTCAGCTCATTTCTTAACCTGTAATGTATGAGCTGGACTGGTGAGGCTCTGCTGCCTTAGCCCTAAAAGCATCCTGCTCCAGTGCCTGGGCAAGCAAAGGCTCCTACTTTCCATCAGGGAGGAGCTTATTTTTAAGAAAACACAGCTGTAAAGAAATACTTTACCTCTTGAGCTTTCTCAGGGCAAGGTATGCTGGTGCCTGTAATCCCAGCACTCAGGGGGCTGAGGCAGGAGGATCACTGTGAGTTTGCGGCCAGCCTGGGCTGAGTTCAATCAAGCCCAGCCTGGATTAGAGCAAGACCCTGTCTCAAAAAAATAAAATAAAAATTTAAAAAAGTCTAAAATGTTTGGGGATTCAATTAATAAAAGGATTTTTCCAAAAGAAAAACATGACACCAGGCATGGTGGTACAGACCTATAATCCCAGCACTTGGTAAGCTGAAGCAGGATGATTGCCGTGAGTTTGAGGCTGGTATGGGCTCCATAAACAAATTCAAGACCTGATTATACTACATAGACTATGTCTCAAGAAGAAGTGAAAGTAATGACCCATTTTTATCACTCAGGTGCTTCTCCCAATTGCAACACTTGTAGTCAAAGGAATGTTTATTGGGGGAGGCACATTTTATCTCAGTGTCTAATACAGTAAATATCATGTAGTGACCAAGGTGCACCGAGGAAGTCTCAGGACAGAAGCTTGTGTCATGGTATCATGTAGTGCTGGTAGGGTGCATGCTATGTAGCTATCTGGTCACTCCCAGGATGCCACATGCATTTGCCCAGGGGCACCTGCAGCCTTCAGCCCAGGCACTGTGCTGTCTGAGCCTGGGAGGTGGGGGAATCCCAAATGCCCAAATGATCGCGAGTTCATGCTGCATGCACAACCTGCCGCCCTTCCCCAGGCTGTTGCACACAGCTCAGAGCTTCCTGCCCAAGTGGGGTCTGTGGAAGAGCAGCACTGGTGTCTCCTAGGAGCTCCCGGAATTCCGCAGAATCTCAGGCCCTACCTCAGACCCACTGCCTCAGAATCTGCAGTTCAGCATGATTCTCGATTGATCTACACACAACTTTGGAAGAGCGTCACCCGTACCTGGCCCCTGAGGGCAGAGCTCTAAGCCTGAGAACAAAGTGGGTACTATTTGTTCTGTACCTGCAGCAAGCAGTGCCTTAACCACAGACCAGTGGCTTGGCCACACCACAGCTCTGTGCACCGAGCGTCATGTCCTTATGTTACAATATTGTGGGTAAGGTAAAAGTGGCAATAAAAAATTTAACTATGTCTTGTTCCCAACAAAAGCAGAGGAGAAAATATTTCTGGGGACAAGAAAGACAGAAGCAACAGAGGGGAAGAAGATTAAAAAAAAATGCAAAGGCTTTGGAAAACAGGAGCAGGTGGCAAGGGTGAATGGGCAGTAGCTGTCAACTCCAAGTGTACCCCAGTTGTCGAATGCACTGGAATAGCCAAGGCTAGGCCTTCACATAGACCAGGGACACCAGAATCTCGGGAGGCAGGGCCTGAGCAGCAGTAGACTGCTCGTCTAATGAGCAGTCAAGGCAGAAAAAGCAGGCAGCCAGGACCCAGGCGGCAGGCAGCTGACTGCAGGAGCGGCCAGTCCCTGATGAGTGAGAGCAGAGCTGCAGTAGGAGGCACGCTGCGGGCAACAGCAGCAAAGCCCAGTGCGGCCCGTGGCTCCCAGGTTGCTGAGGGAAACCAGAAGGAGGGACCTTCTGTGGCCTGTTTTGTGATGGGGCGGTGTTTTCCAGGCCTGTGTGCACACTGGAACCACTGAAAGATTTGAACAGTGCACAGGCCCTGGTCAGAACCTTAGGGTTGTGATTCAGTTGGCTTCTGGGATAGTCTGGGCTTTGAAAAATGTAAAAGGTTCCTGGATAGTTCTGTATATACACATAAGGTTGGGAACCACTGGACTGAGGAAGGGTTTACTGCTTGGCTGTAAAATTTTATTTGAATGTAAGTATTTTATAATATGGAGGAATGTCTGGAACAATTAATCTCAAACTCTGATCATATAGGAATCACTTTGAGCCGGGCGTGGTGGTGCATGCCTGTAATCCCAGCACTCGGGAGGCTGAGGCAGGAGGATTGTTGTGAGTTCGAGACCAGCCTGAGCTACAAAGTGAGCTTAAGGCCAGCCTGAACTGCATAGTGAGACCCTGTCTCAAAAAGACAAAAAAAGAAAAAAAAAAAAAAGATGAGTGGGAAGCCATCCCAATAAACACATTAAAAAAATAAAATAAAATAAAAGAATCACTTTGGTAGCAGGCTTGCAGGCACATGCTTGAATCCCAGCAGTCAGGAGGCTGCGGTAGGGGGAATTTTTGGGTTCAAGGCCAGCTTGGGTTACATAGTAAGTTCTAGGCTCATCTGGACTACACAGCGAGACTGCCTCAAAAAACAAAATCCTCACGCCAGGTCATACTCCATGCCAGCGATGTCACTCTTGGGGGTGGGACCAGGCAATGGAGCTTTTCACCATCTCCAGGTGGTTCAGTTGTGTGGTGCAGTTTGGGAACCAGCAGCTGACTACAGTAATGCCGCGAGCACCATCACTTGGATGCTTCCTAGAAAGGCCACTCTCCAGCGTGACCTGGGAGCCACTGGGCTGGAGGGAGGCGTCTGCCCACGCTTGTGACTGCCCCACAAGCCCCTCCAGCCTCAGACACTTCCACAGCCCAGACGCAGGCCTCCTCCCACTATGACGGATCAAAAGGCCTTTTCCTTTCTTGTGCCATATTTATCTCTTAAAATCACTTTGTTGTTTTGTTGGTACATACCTCTAATCCCAGTTACTAGGGAAGCTGCGATGGGAAGATCACCCAAGTCCATGAGTTCAAGACCAGCCTAGGCAACACAGCAAGAGTCTATCTCAGCCGGGCGTGGTGACGCATGCTTGTAATCCCAGCACTGGGAGGCTGAGGCAGGAGGATTGTTGTGAGTTCGAGACCAGCCTGAGCTACAAAGTGAGCTTAAGGCCAGTCTGAACTGCATAGTGAGACCCTGTCTCAAAAAGACAAAAAAAAAAAGAGCCTATCTCAGTAACACAAAAAGAAATGTGTCTGTCTACAAACTATTCAATTTTTTTGACAATTTCAGAAATGCTATTTCGGATAAATAAAATTTCAGAAAGCAACAGCAGAAAGAAAAAAAAAATCACTTTGTTCTTTGAGATTGACCAAGAAGGAAGAAAAACCTGCTAGGAACCAAACACTTTAAAACCTTGTTTAACCCCAATCTCACAAGTGGTCAGTTTTTCTTTAGGTCATTTAAAATTCTTTTTTTTTTCTTTTTTTTTTTTAATTTCTTGCCCCACATTTTATCAGTAGTAAAATATTTATGACTTTTCTCTATGTAAACATCACAGTTAGCGTCCGGCACAGTGGCACTGGAAGACTGCAGTGAGTTTGAGGCCAATCTGGGCTAATACACAAAACAAACAAAAAAGTAAGAGGAAAAACTTGCTCAGTTCACATTTTCCTGTGATACTGAGGATTGAACTCAGGAACTTGCACTTGCCAGGCAGTGCTTATGCCACTGAGCTATCTCCCCAGCCCCTACAATTGTTGAGAATTAAATTTGGAACACTGATGAGACTAATGCATAGCTCATGTAGGCACTAATTTTAATACATCTTTCAAATTTAAATCATTCACCATAGAATGATTGAGGTTATTTCCTGTGTGCCCAGGTTTGATAGGCTCTGGAAGAGACTTAATACTAATGAGGATGGATACGTATTTATCCTTAAATACCTCTGGGCTTGATAGAACATAGAAAGGACAAAATGTGTCTTAGGGTCTCACTGTGTAGTTCAGGCTGGCTTGAATTCACTGTGTAGGCCAGGCTGACCTCAAACTTGTGGCAGTCCTCCTGCTTCAGCCACCCAAGTGCTGGGATTATTGTAGTCCCCAGGAAGAGAAGCTGAGTCAGGTGCACCTTTCAGAAAAGTTCAAGCTGCTTCTGTCTTTATAACCTGAATATTCTAGGGAAGAGGATCAGCTCTTCCCCAAGGAAAAAAATTTTAACAGAATGATAGTTGCTGTAATAAACACCAAATAAAGAACTGAGGGGCCAGGGAGATGGCTCAGTGGAATAAGCGCTTCCCTGGCAAGCACAAGTGCCTGAGTTCAATCCCTGGTTCTGCCAGAAAAAGAACTGAGAAATGAAGTCAACAGCACTCCCTGAAGGCTTTCAGTGAGGAGAATGTGTTTTGTGATTCTCAAAGAGACAAGAGCACTGTAGGACCCAGGAAGAGCTGAGTCAGGCGCACCTTTCAGAAAATTCAAGCTGCCTGTCTTTATAACCTGAATATTCTAGGGACAAGGACTAGCTCTTCCCTGAGGTCAAACACACAATCTGAGTGGCCCTCCAACAAAAGCAAAGGGGAGAGGAACACAGTTTCCTGGGGTAACCACTAGGCCATGGGGCACTGTGCTGGCCCAGGTTGGGGGCCCAGCTGGAATGGTGGCTGCGGATGCCAATAGTCCCTGTTCCGTCCCGTCCCAGAGATGGCTGGGGTCCTCCCCAGGGGCTGGCCAACAGCTCAGCTATGCGCTTGTTACCTTTCCTGGGACAGCTTGGCTCCCAAGCAGAAGGCCAGCCTGCAACACACCAGCTGAGACCCCTGCTCTGCAGGGGAGTTCAAGTGCAGCTCCTCCCTGCAGGCCTCCACCTCTGGCTGAGAGCCAGTTTTTTTCCAAAGATGCATTATTATTGTTTTTTTTTTAAAAGATCCACTTTGTATGTACAGATCTATATTTGTATATATGAAAGTAAAACCTATAGAAGCATCTTTTTAAAAGCCACTGATTTCTTTTTCTTCCATCAGGTATGAAGACGATAAAAAAGAATGGGCTGGGATGTTGAAAGAAATACGCTATGCCTCAGGGGCTAGCTGCCTGGCTACACGATTAAATCTCTTCAAATTGTCTAAACTATAAACAAGTTTGATGACAAAACAGAATAAATTGAGATGTGGTTTGTTTGGATAATAGAGCTTTAATTTATTCTGTTTTTTAAAAACCTGTACAGATTCATGTAGAAATTGTTCAATAAGTTATTGTCTAAGAGGTAAACAGAGTCTGAAGACCTCAGTCATTTTACTCTTCTGTGTATTAATCAGAGTTTAAAACTGTTTTCTAATAAGAAATTAAAGATTCAGTTGAACAAATTATCTTGTCTCATTCAGTGGATTATATAATAACAGCAAAAATCTGAGTTGTTTACTAAGCCTTTTTTTTTTCTTAATGTGGTACCAGGGATTGAACTCAGGACCCTGCACTTGCCAGACAGGTGCTTATTCTACTGAGCTACCTCCTCAGCCCTACTAAGCCTTTCCATTGTTATGGTACCTCCTTCATACTTGCTTTCTAGTACAAGTGAAACATGTATTCACCTTAAAAATGTTTAAAATATGAAAAAAATCTCCATGTTCTTTAAATTATAACAAAAACCTTATACATTAAAGATCTCTGTCAAGGCATGGTGGCATACACCTGTAATCCTAGTACTTGGGAGGTTGAGGCAGGAGGATTGAGGTCAGCCCAAACTGCACAGTGAAACCACACCTCAAAAAAAATAAATAAAAAATTTTAAAAATATTTGGAAATGCTATTTAGGTCTGTCAAGATAGCTCAGCAGACTAAGCACCTGCTTAGGCAAGGTTAGGGACAGGGGTTCCTCTCTGGTCCTGCATGTTCCACCAGCTCCACCCCCTGGGCATGCTGAGCCAGCCACCGAGTCCAGGCATGGTGGCGTATGCCTGTAATCCCAGTGCTGGGGAGGCTGAAAACAAGAGGATCACTACAGGTCTGAGCTGAGTAGTGAGACCCTGTTCCAAATAAATAAATAAGGAATGCTATTTAAGCGATGTAATAAATGAGTCTCACTTGAAGGGGAAGTCTGTACGTAAAAGTAGTCATACCCAAATGGCTGTCTTCTTTTCTCCATTCTTTTTGTGATTATGCATATTAGTTGCAATTTTCAAATCAAATTTCATTGAGAAAGCAGTCAGGAGTGGTGGCACATGCTTATAATCCCAGGTACTTTGGAGGCTGAAACAGGAGGAAGAGAGTTCCAGGCTGGCCTCGGCTGCAAGAGACGCAGTCCCCAAACAAAAACTAATCGTCTTCATGCCCTGGCAGGCGGGACCTGGGGCTGGTAGTGGGGAAGCGCCATCAGAGAGAGAGACTGATTCCTTAAACCTCTGGGGCTGAGGGTGATGTGGAGGAGGACATACAGCTGTTCAGTTTAAGCTGTTGGCTTAAGTTCTTGCTGTCCTTCCCGTAATAGGGCTACCTACTCATCCTCCACTCACTGTCTATTCTTAGTAGGAAGAAGAAAACTGACCTCTCACGCTCTAATCATCAAATTCAATTCTGTGCAAGTCATTTTTATCCTAGCCACACCTACATACAGGTCTCCCCAACTCTCAGAGATCTTTTTTTTTTTTTTGTCTTTTGAGACTGTTTCACTATGCAGTTCAGGCTGGCCTTGAACTCACTTTGTAGCCCAGGCTGCCCTCAAACCTGTGGTGATCCTCCTGCCTCAGCCTCTAGAGTGCAGGGATAACAGGTGTGTATTACCACACCTGGCTCAATGTCTATTCTCTAAGTTTTGAGTTTTTTTTTTTTTTTTTTACAGAGTTCATTTTGTCAACTTGAACATTCAGATAACATACTCTGACCATTTTCACACACCCCTACCAGTCCTGCTTTTTCTTCTAGTTGCATTTTCTGACTTCTATTCTTACACATTATGTTTTGAGAAGTCTACAATTACTTGTTAAGCAACTGCACAAAAATAGATGTAAACCAGGTGTGATGGAACATACTTGTAATCCCAGTACTTTAGGAGGCTGAGGCAGGAGGATTCGAAGTTTCACCACAGCCTGGACAATGTAGTGAAAAATCTGTCTCAAAAATAAAAAAAAAAAGGGGGAGGGGTTGTGGATACAGTTCAGTGTGAAGGCCCTGGAGTCAACTCCCAATATCAAAACAAAAACCCAAGTCAAATGAAACAGATATATGTTCACATAGCTTTATTTTCTCTGTCATAAATATGGAAATATATTAAACAAAAACCAGCTTTATTTTGGATCTTGATTGCTTTTCTATATTGAAAAATACAAATCTGAGCAGGGCATGGTGATACACACCGGTTATCCCTGCGCTCTGGAGGCTGAGGCAGGAGGATCACTACAGGTCTGAGGCCAGCCTGGGCTATATAGTGAGTTCAAGGGCAGCCTAAACTACATAGTGAGACCCTGTCTCAAGTAAATAAATAAATCCATGATCTATACCACTGATCCATGATTTCAACCATGAGCACACAGTCAATAAATCCCAAAGGTTGGAAGCCCAAACATTCCTTCAGCAGATAAACTGCTAGGAGGAGAAAGTAGTAGGGAAGGCTACTCAGCAGACAAGCTTAAAGGCAAAGGGATGGGGGAAATCATGGCCGAAGATGCACTCCTAGGAGAGAAAATTCTGAGTGCGCACCAAAAAACAGAAGAGAGCTCTGGGGAGACAGTGAGGCGGTGCACATCGGAGAGGCTTTCTAAGATTTGGTGCCCAGACACCGGAATACAGCCACATGAAGAGAAGGAGGGAAGTGGGACCCCAGGACCTAACAGGGAACTGAAGCCCAGCAGGGGAGACCCTAGCATAAGCACCTGCCTGGCAAGTGCAAGGGCCTGAATTCAATCACTGGTACAGAAAAAAAAAAAAAAAAAAAAAGAATTGAAGCCCAAGGGGAGAATAAGAGACTTCAACAAAAAAGGAGGAGGTGGCCAACAGCGCTTCCCATGAGCCCTGACTCACTGCGTGCAGAGGCACAGTAACTACTGGTGACTGCACAGGTCTCCGGAAAAACACAGCGGAAGGCAGCGCTGAATACAGTGGATTCGGTTCCCTGGCCCCCAGGAGAGGGCCCGACTGAGCTCAGATCTCAGCAGCTTTGGGCTGCGTCTGTCTAGCAGCGCCCCATGGGGAGGCCATCTGGAACCGAGTCCAGCCTGGTCAGTGATCTAGAAGCTGAGATCTAGCCGGCAGAAGGCACGCAGAGCGCTGCAGGCTGAGCAAACGGGAAACCAGCCCGCAGGCCCTGGGAACCAAGGGTATGGGCTCGCCGGAGGTGACCAACATGGCCTGCACTCAGTCTGCCTCCAGTGACAACCGTGAAGTGACGTGCTCTTAAGTGTGCTCATTCTTCTCTTTCCTCATTTTTGGTTTTTTTTTTTTTTTTCTGATTTTAGTTTTAATATGAATATGAACACTGTTTCTAGTTTTTTGTTGTCATCTTGTTGTTTTTAATTTCTTCCTTCCGTTGTTTCCTCCTGTCTTCACCAGTTTCTAAAAGTTTCTGTAATCTTCCTTTGTCCTCCAGCCCTGCTTCTAATTTCTCCTCCTTCTCTTTTCTTCCTCCTCCTTCTTTCTCTATTTTCCTCCTTTTAAATTTTCTCCCCTAAGAGTAAAAGCCTCATGCTGACGGCATGCTTGTTGTATACAACTTCTTGGGTTTGTTTTAGATTTTATTATATAACCACAAATGTCACTCATATGGTTAAAGGTGGCTAATGAATAGTTGCCACAGTTTGGAATTTTCTGGCCTGTGTTTGATGCTAACTGCTATTGTTAATTATACTACCTTGGCCGAGATGATATAACTGTTCTAAGCAGTTGTTCCTCTGGTATGCCAAGACTGAGAATGCCTGAGGGGCTGGGCCAACCAGGCAGCAACTTCTCATTCCCAATAAAGGAATTTTTTTTTTTTTTTGAGACAGTCTCATTGTATTACAGTCCAATTATGTAGTCCACAGAAATCCTCCTGCCTCAGCCTCCCCAGTGCTATAGGCATGAGCCAGCACAACCCATAACCTGTGTGCTCTGTCCCACCCACAATGGGTCTTTTGTTATTCTCAAATGTACCAGGCAGCTTTCCACCTCAGGATATTTGTGCCTATCCAGTCAGGGCCACTTAAGTATATAACATACAAATGTGATGCCCCATAAAAACTACTTTTAGTATTCCTTTTTTTTGCAGAACCAGGGACTGAACTCAGGCCCGTGTGCTTGCCAGGGAAGCACTTATTCCAATGAGCCATCTCCCTGGCCCCAAGAATTCCTTTTTTTTTTTTTTTTTTTTTTTTTTTTTGTCTTTTTGAGACAGGGTCTCACTATGCAGTTCAGGCTGGCCTTAAGCTCACTTTGTAGCTCAGGTTGGTCTCGAACTCACAACAATCCTCCTGCCTCAGCCTCCCGAGTGCTGGGATTACAGGCCTGCGCCACCACGCCCGGCTTCAAGAATTCCTTTTAAATAAAAATGACAATCATGATTTCCCGTCTCCGAATATGCGCTGTCGCAGGTAGTCCACACGAGCATCCTGGATGGACAGGGCCATGGAGTTCCACTCAAAGTGAGGAATCTGGAAGGCAAGCAAGGGGGTCCACAGTGACCGAGAGCATCAGGGGAGACAGCAACAGCCCTGAGGGCAGCTGTGGGAAGCCTGTGAGTCGAGGTCACACCGGAACACAGCTGCGCACACCACTAGCCCTTCCTCCTGAGTCGGGCGCGCTCGGCTGTGCCTCACCCCGGGAGTTGTGAGCATGTGAATCAGCAGCTCCACTGAGGACAAGAAAGTAATTTTCTTTTTCTTTGCTGTATTTTAGGGAAGGGTCTACAGGGTGTTTAGGGTCTCACTATTAGATCCGACTCATAAGTGATCCTCCCGTTTACAGCCTGCCAAGTGCTGGGAGCGCCACCATGCCCAGACTCAATTGCTAGTTCAGCTGCCCCGGGGGCAGGGCCACGGAGCAGGCCCAGGGATCCAACTTCCAGCCCCTGTGCCTGCTTGCAGACACTTTAATCCACTGAGCTATTTGGCCAGCCCTTAATTTTCATTTCTTATTCTACTAAAAACATGTTCTATATCACAGACATCCTAATATGCCATTTTGAATATGAAAATTGCAGAATTAAAGGATAAAGCTTAAAAGGAAATACCTGTATAACCAGTGTCTGTGCTTTTTATTTTTATTTTTTTTTATATATAGTTAAGGCTGACCACAAAAATCACTATGCATCCCAGCTGGCCTTAGATTTACAGCGATCCTCCTGGCTCGGCCTCCAGAATTCTAGGGTTAGAGGAGCGTGCCACTGCACCCAGCCTCTGCGGTGTTCAGAGGATGAATTACGTGAGTGTGTCGTACCTGGATTACACGATAGCCCAAAATCTCTAAATGTCGTTTTTTCATAGAAGATTTTCCTTTTAAGTGAGGAATATTTTTACAAAAAGCTCTTGAGTCCAAAAATTCGAATGCAATCCTAGATAAGAAAAATAAATAAATACCGTATTTTCAAAATTAAAATGAGCAAACTGAATAACTACAAGCCTTTCAAGAACAAGAATATATAAGACAATAAAAGCCAGATGAGTATAAATGAGTTATCTCGTGTTATTTTTCTACTTAAGAAATTAGTAATTAGGGCTGGGGATGAGGCTAAGTGGTAGAGCGCCTGCCTCCATGCACAAAGCCCTAAATTCAAGCCCTAACTCCACCACCAAAAACAAAAGAGAAATTAGTTATTACAGTTTTTCTTTTCTTTTTTTTGGGGGGGGGAGCCAGGGATTGAACTCAGGCCCTTGCACTTGCCAGGGAAGCGCTTATTCCACTGAGCCATCTCCCTGGCCCCTAATAAGAACACATTCAATTTTTTTTGGTGGAACTGGGGATTGAACTCAGGCCCTTGCACTTGCCAGGGAAACTCTTATTCCACTGAGCCATGTCCCTGGCCCCAAAACAGAGCTGATAACAAGCCTATTTGGTTAGGGCTAGCCAGATAGCTTAGCAGACTAAAGTGCCTGCTTGGGCCCGGGCTCATCCCATTGGGCCATGCCACCCCCTCCTCACGTGCTGAGACGTGTAGCAGTGCCTGTAATCCCAGCACTCGGAGGCTGAAAACAGGAGAATCACTATGAGTCTGATCTATGTAGTAAGATCCTTCAGACCCTGAACTAAACACATTAAACAAAATAATAAAATAAAATCTATTTTTTTAAACTGATAGTAAAATAGCTTCTGGTTTTCATCCATTTATTTCTTTGTCCAATATATACTTCTTTTTTCAGCATATATATGTATTATACATCTCCTATCCATAAGGAGTTCACACATGAAGATAAAGCAACATGGCTTAGCACACGGGACCGTGTGACAGAGCACACAGGAGGAACTGTGCAAGAGGAAGTGGTGGGTGCTCTGTGGACAGCACACAGTGGATGGGGGACAAGAGCAGAAGGGTGTGCAGGACACCATGTACTCCCAGCCTACGCGACCTGCCCAGCACCATAGTTAGACACCTCCCCTTTGACCCAGTGAGCTAAGGCAGTGGGGCGCAGGCACAGGAGAGTCATGGTGGGCGGGAGAACTGCACAAGTTATACGAGGAGCAGACGCTCCCTCGCTTGCTCCTTAAGGCTGATGTCATAATACACTGCCAAAGTTTCCATTTAGATAAAATCTGAAAGTAAGAAATACATTACCTTTCAGCTCCAGGTGGGAGACTTGATCCAACTATTTGGATGTTTGATTCCCAGAACATTCTTCCTGGTTTTCCCAAAGCTGTATTATGGTTTCCATAAGAAAGAGGTTTTTTTCTTTTATCCAAGATACATTCAAAATCTTAAGGAAGTATAGGAATTAATGGTATAGTTAGGGAACTTACAGGCAAACACTGAAGATATATGTTTTAATACATAAACACACACATATATATGTGTGTATATATATATATATATATATATATATATATATATATATATACACACATATATATGTATGTATGCCTGAAAGAACACTAAACCTCCCTAATCCAATTCATTTTCTAAGATTTGATCCATGGGCACCTCTCTTTGAAAACAATCAAAATCAATCTGAAATTCCTAATAAACTACAGCACAGACTACTTGGCACAAGGTGAGGCCAAATCATATTAAGGAGTTTTATCTCCTTTAGTCTCTCGGTTACTGGCTGGTTATATAGCCCAGTGGCACAGCTCCTGCCTGGTATGCACAAGGTCCTGAGTTAGATTCCCAGTACCAAAAAAAAAAAAAAAAAAAAAAAAACAATTAAAGTCTCTTGGTCACCTTTGGAGGAAGCCAGGATAACTCATCTAAAAAGAAAGAAACACAAAAGATTCAATCCTGCAGTTTGTGGAGCTGCCCTGCCAGCCCCACACTCTGCATGTACAGGAGAAAATAAAGGTGTAATTTAAGAATCTCCTATTTGCAGATCTATGTTATTCATAGCTGAACCCAATCTTGACTAATACAAAAGTGAACGGGAGAGGATGTGTCTTTTCTTAAAAAATATGGAATATTTCACGGATTTGCCTGTCATCCACGCACAGGGCCATGCTAATCTGCTCTGCATTGGTCCAGTTTTAGTATATGTGCTGCTGAAGCAAGCATGAGAGGGTGTGTCATATGCAAAATGAAAACACCAGTCTTGACTTGGTTCACCTCCTGCCCACTGCACGCACACACATGTGCACACCCCCGCACTATCACGTGATCATCCAGCCTCTGCTCCATTGTTACTTTTTCACGAAACAGCCCATAATCCTCTTCATAATGCCTTAAAATCTGCTTCCATTATATTTTTGAAACAGGGTGGTTGAGGCTGCCTTTAAAATTACTACATAGGAGGCTGGGGAGATAGCTCAGTAGAATAAGCGCTTGCCTGGCAAGTGCAGGGTCCTGAGATCAATTCCCAGTACTGAAAAAATAGATAGATAGATAGATAGATAGATAGATAGATAGATAGATAGATAGATAGATAGATAGATAGATAGATAGATAGACAAACAAACAAACTTCCAAGGAATTGGACATGGTGGCACATGTCTGTAATCTCAGCTTCTTCAGAGGCTGAGGCAAAAGGATAACAAGGTTCAGGCCACCCTGGGCAATCTGGTGAGATCATGTCTCAAATAGTATTTAAAAAGAGGGACCAGGGAGATAGCTCAGTAGAATAAGCACTTTCCTGGCAAGTGCAAGGGCCTAAGTTTAATCCCCAGTTCCTCAAAAATAATAAATAAAAAGGGCTGGGAAGTACCTTAGTAGTAGAGTATACTCGCCTAGCAACCAAAAAAAGAAAACGTAATCAAGGATTGAAAACCATGCCATCCTAGGCTTCTCTAGTTCTCAGCCCTGATTTCTCGGTCCTTCCCCATCTGTCCTTTGTTTCTTTTCTTTTCTTTTTCTTTTGTGGTACGAGGGATTGAATGCAGGTCCTTGCACTTGCCAGGCAAGCACTTATTCTACTGAGCCATCTCCCCATCCATCTCCCTGTCCTTTGTTTCTAGACCCCGTTTGTCACTGTCTCTCATAAAGGGCAGTTATGCCAAAAGGAAAAAAAATTGTGAACATGGTGAGGTTATCAACTTTGTCATTATTAGTGCAATAAAAATAGTATTCGATTCTGCAAATACATTAGTCAGGTATTTTCTGAAAATATTATGCAATCTTTTCAAACTTTTATCTTTTTCATTTAAGGTATCAGGTTAGAGTCACATGCATAGTTTCTTTGGAAATCTTAGTCTAGATTGATAATTCAAGTTAGTTTTTGAGATGAACTTAATGAATCATCAACACAAGAATTCATTTTCCGGACTTTAGGGCACTGGATAGAGGACAGGATCTTTGAAGAACCATGAGTCTTTTTGTTTGTTTTTTTGAGACAGGTCTCACTAGCCCAGGCTGGCCTTGAACTCAGAGCAATCCTCCTGCCTCAGCCTCCTGAGTGCTGAGATTACAGGAATGAGCGAGCCACCACTCCTGTGGATCCATGGAATCTTAACTGGGGTTTTACATACAATTAACCTTAAACTGTTTTTTTGGAAAAACATCAAAATCCTGATGGTTATCCAAACTGGGACATGAAAATTTGAGGATTAATAATATTCTATTTGTGTCTGTTTGTAAATTTTCATAACTAGGAATTTTTTTAAATTATCTTTTCTTGGGCCAGGGATATAGCTCAGTGGTATAAGTGCCTGCCTGGCAAGTGTAAGGTCCTAAGTTCTATCCCTGGTACTGAAAAAAAAAATCTTTTCTTAAATTCCAGCTAATGAGATGATTCTATTAAAATTAATTTGGTCCTCACTAGATAGTTACCAATCAGTGACTTACCTATTCTGTGGTAATATGGCGAAAAAGCAGAGGCTTTGACAAAGCTGGGTCCTCCTAGTACCTCTGCTAGAATTTTATACATCTGCTGTTGTACTCCATTCATGATGCCAATATCTTTAGGAAAATAAAAATAGAAAGTTCACTAAAGTTAATCAGATTTTGAATGACTGTCCAAAGTTTACAAACTAAGACTATTTCCAATACTCCAGTAAGAAGTCTAATGTAATATTGCCAAATTAAATATAAGATCTTGCTCTCAAACAAAAGATTTAGTTTCCTAATTAAGAAATTCCTTTTTTATGTCTTTTTGAGACTGGGTTTCACTATACAGTTCAGGCTTGCCCTGAACTCACTTTGTAGCACAGGCTGGCCTTAAACTCTTAATCCTCCTGCCTCAGCCACCTGAATGCTGAGATTATAGCATGCGCCACCTCACCCAGCAAGAAATTCTTATAACAAAGCTCACCTACAACACTGAACCTAGGAGTTACTGAGGGTCTAAGTCCGGGCAGCTGGAAGAGTGTGGTTAGCAAGATGAACAAAGATGCGCAGATGAGAGCAGCGATTAACCAAAAGTTAATAGAAACTGGAGAAAGAGAACGCCTCAAAGAGTTGCTGCGAGCTAAATTAATTGAATGTGGCTAGAAGGATCAATTGAAGGCCCACTGTAAAGATAATGATTTTAAATTATATGATTTGTTTTTTGCTTTTGCATAAGAGGTAATTAAAGAAAAAGGACTAGAACACATTACTGTTGATGACTTGGTGGCTGAAATCACTCCAAAAGGCAGAGCCCTGGTACCCGACAGTGTAATGAAGGAACTCCTACAAAGAATAAGAACAGTCCTTGCCCAGCATGCCAGCCTTTGAGGTTGAATTAGACTGTGTTGTTCTGTGGTTTTATTTCTGAAAGTAAAACTTGCCATAGATTAGAAGTTGATTTCCCAAAATAAAGTCCTTTTTTGTATGATGGTAAAAAACAAAAAACAAACAAACAAAAAAACACTGAACCTAAACATCAGTGAGATAGCTCAGTAGAATAAGTGCTTCCCTGGCAAGTGTAGAGTCCTGAGTTCAATTCCCGGTACCACAAAAAAAAAAGCAAAGCTTACCTACAACATTGAACCTAAAACATGAATATAGAATGGCTTTCTTGGAAATTCTACTGCCATGTTTAGATTTAACAATAATAATAATGCCCTACCTATAAATTTACTTCATAATTAAATTTCTTTTTTTTTTTAATTTTATTTATTTTTTTTTTTTTGTGGAGCCAGGGGTTGAACTGAGGCCCTTGCACTTGCCAGGGAAGTGCTTATTCCACTGAGTCATCTCCCAGGCCTTAATGTACTTCAGTAAATTAATTTTAAGAAATGTATTTTGGGGCCAGAGAGGTAGCTTAGTTAGGAATAAGTACTTGCCTAGCAAGCACAAGGTCCTGAGTTCCATCCCTGGTACCACCAAAAAAAAAAAGTATTTCAGTACAGGAACTACAGGGTCTCACTACACAGATCAGACTCATAGTGATCTTCCTGTTTTCATCCTCCCAAGTGCTGGGATTCCAGGCGAGCACCACGCCCTGTCTCATTGCCTTTCAGCATGCCCTGGGGGGCGGGAATCAAACTCCTATCTCTATGTCTGTCTAAGCAGGCACTTTAGTCCACTGAGCTATTTGGCCGGCCCTCATACTTAAATTTCACATCTCATGAGAAGGAAACTCAAACCTTTATTATGCTGTTGTTGACAGAAGCTGTCATGAAACCACGGAATCTGAAATTCAGGGCATTCCAAGCAGACGGCTCTATTCAACTCCATCAGACGAAACTGGACCTTGCTATTCAGAGACGAGCCTAAAACTGAAATTAAAAATAAAACACTCATGGGTTTTGGTAGTTTGGACTCTAGCAGAAAACAACTCATTTCTTTATATCTTTTTTTTTTTTCCATACTGGAGATCGAGCTCCGAATTTTGCTCTTGCCAGGCAGATGCTTCTACTGCTAAGCTACCTCCATGGCCCTTTTCTCACTACATCTATGCCTACTATCAGATATACTTTTATCCTCACATTACATAAAATCACTTCATTCTGTATACAAATGCTTTATATTTTAAAATTACTACATTCAGTAGCACGATCAGTATCAACTTCTATACTGGTATTAATTGCACATTTAAAAATTACTTTTTTTTTTTTTTTAAATAGGAGGGTCTTACTATGTAGTTTAGGCTGGTAGACTCTCTGTACAGCCCAGGCTGGCCTCAAACTTCAGGCGATCCTCCTGCCTCAGCCTCCCAGTAGTGTGATTATAACTGAGTGCCACCACACCTAGCTCTGGTAATATATTTTAAAATGTAGCTTTAATCAGGTGTAATGGCACCCTGTAATCACATACACAGGAGGCTGAGGCAGGAGGATCACTGTGACCCTCTCTCACAGCACACATACAGATACAGACACACACACACACACACACACACAGGGGGGAGTAAAAGAAAGAAAAGAAGGGAGAAAGGAATGAAGGAAAAAAGAACTACTCTGAAACATTAAAAGTAGGGGACAGGGATTGGGGATTTAACTCAGTGGAGCAGCACTGCCCAGTAAGTATGAGGTCCTGAGGACGAATCCTCCCAAAAATTAAAAAAATAAAATATGAAAAGTAGTTTTAGGCAGAGAATGTAGCTCAGTGGTAGAGCACTTACTAGCATGTGTGAAGCCCTTGGCTCAATCCCCAGGACAAATCAATGAAGTAGTTTTACTTGGTGGTAAAATTATGGGTCTTTCTTTTTTTAATTTTAGGGAAGGGTCTACAGAATGTTCAGGGTCTCACTACTAGACTGGACTTGCACTGATCCACCTGTTTACAGCCTTCCAAGAGCTGGGACTACAGGTGTGCACCTCACCCCCAGTCTCAATTGCCCTCTCAGTGTCCCGGGATCACGGCTGGCCCAGGAGGCCTGGGGATCAAATCCCTGGGCCCTGGGCCTGCTTGCAGGTGCTTTAATCTGCTGAGCGATTTGGCAGGCCCTTCTTTCTGTTTTTTTGCAACAGGGTCTCTGTAGTCCACTGCTGGCCTCTGCCTCGGTGTGCAGTCAGGCTGTGTACTCCCCTGAGCTTGCAATTCTCCTGCCTGAGTCTCCTACATGCTGGGATTAGAGGTTATGGCCACAACACCTGGCTTTTACTTTTCATTTCATATTATTATGTGTTTTCCAATCTTTTTCCAATAGTCATGACAAGAAAAATTTTTAGTAGTGCTGGAGATCAAACCCAAGGCTTCACAAACCTTAGGAAAGTACTCTTCCCTGAGCTCCGGCCTCAGCCTCCATGAAATACTTTTATCAACAGAAATGTTACTAACATTTGAACATATCAGCAGGGATGGGGCATAGTGGCACACAGCTGTCATCCCAGCACTGAGAGGCTGAGACAAGGATAGCAAGCTTGGGGCACAGTCTGGGCAATTTAGGGCCTTGGGGAGACCCTTTCTCAAACGAGGAAAACTAAAAAAAGCACTGGTAACAGCTAGTGTGAAAGCCGTGGGTTTATTCCCCAGGACAAGGGGAAAGAAAAGCTTCCGTAGGGGAAGAGCTGAAATCTGGATATAAAATACAAAAGATAATTTAATTTATACATACTTTCAAGCTGAGAATCTAGTCTGGCTAAGAACTGGATGTTAAAAATTGCCTTCAGCAGATCTTCTGGAAAATATTCAAGGGTGGCGAACGACAAACCAAGAAACACTAACATGAGAGGATCCAAAGTACCTGAAAGAAAATTAAGAATGAAATAAAATTAGGATGTACAGCTACTTCACATACACACGTATTTATCCAGATCAAGTTAAGTTTTTAAAAAGTGAGAAACATGGACAAAACTAATCCACTCTGCTTGAAAGCAGGAAGGGTTGGGTGGCCAGCTCTGGGTGTGGTGGAGTAAGACCGGGCGAGGGAAGGGCTCTGGGGGACACTGTCCAGTACCGAGTCCCCAGATGATTCCATTTGTGAAAATTCAAACTGAAGCCGGGCGTCGTGGCGCATGCTTGTAATCCCAGCACTCGGGAGGCTGAGGCAGGAGGATTGTTGTGAGTTCGAGACCAGCCTGAGCTACAAAGTGAGCTCGAGGCCAGACTGAACTGCATAGTGAGACCCTGTCTCAAAAAAAGACAAAAAAAAAAAGAAAAGAAAATTCAAACTGTTACACTAAGGTAAACGAATGTTACTGCTGTTATTACACTGTAACTGCTGCCTGGAAAGGAGAAAAAAAATCAAAACCAAAGGAGAGTGGTGCACGGAGCAGCTGTGTCTGGGGTCACCCAGGGCTTCACGTAGTGCTCCAAGCCCAGTGTCATCCTGAGTGGCCATGACAGCAGCGGGTATTTCCTCTGTTCTGTGAGTCCCCGTAGAGCGCAGACAGGGGGCAGTGGTCTGCGCAGGAACAGCTGCTCTCTGGGGACTCAGATTCCAGGCTGAGCCCACGCTGATCTTCCGGTTTTGCCTTTGCGGTTCCCACCGCCCATCACCCACAGCGAGGCAGACGTTTTGAGGTGGGGGTGGGGCTAAATAAAATGCCTCACTGACGTTATTTTATAAAAGACAGAAGGGGCCCGGGAGATGGCACAGTAGAATAAGCACTTCCCTGGCAAGTGTAAAGGCCTGAGTTCAAGTGTAATCCCTGGTTCTGAAAAAAAAAAAAAGAAAGAAAAGAAAAAGAAAGGACAGAAAAGCCTTTTCCTCTGGATTTTTTGCTGAATTTGTTTGGCATTCTGAGACAAGGTCTCATTACACAGTGCAGACTGGCCTTGAACTCACTATGTAGCCCCCGTTGGCCTTCAACTACCAGATCCTCCTGCCTCAGCTTCCCAAGTACTGGGATTGCAAGTGTGTGCCACCACATTTGGCAAACATTTATTTAATAAAGTAAGGCCAAGTCACAAATGAGATTGACAGTAATGATCTCCACCAGCAAAACTATTCCATTAAAACATTAAATCTATGTTTAAAACAAAGGAGGCTGGGTGAGGTGTCACAAGGCCAGGCCTGGTGGTGCACATCTGTAGTCCCAGCACTAGGGAGGCTGAGGCAGGAGGATGGCTACAGAGAGCTCAAGGCCAGCATGAACTGCACAGTGAGACCTTGTTCAAAATGATGATGAAGGAAATTATTACTCCAGTTAATTAATTTTACTATAAAGGTCTCTGAGACCTTTTCAAACATTAAGTGGGCTAGGTATGATAGTGTACAACTCTAATCCTAGCCCTTGGAGGCTGAAGCAGGAGGATCATAGGTATTGAGTCTGGCCTGAGTAATTCAGCAAGATTCTATCTCAAAATACAACATAAAAGGCTGGGACTATATAGCTCAGTCTTCCTTGGGGTCAGTCCTCAGTGCATGTGTGGGCCACATGAACTATCAGAAGTCCAGGGACATAGCTCAGTGGCACAGTGCCTGCCTCGTAAGACAAAGTCCTAAGTTCCATTCCTGGTACCAAACTAATTAATTAGTTAATTAACTTCTATCAAATAAACAATTAGATATTACACGCTTTCAAATATGATATAAAGAAAGTTATATAGCACCAAAAAACAAGTATTTTTGCTATGAACTTAATCAAGCTTCTTTAACTTCTAGTTCATTAAAAATAGATTAGATGGAAGAACAAGTTAAGGGCCGGGGCGATAGCTCAGTAGAATAAGTGTTTGCCTGACAAGCACAAGGGGCTGAATTCAATCCCCAGTTCTAACAAAAAAAAAAAAGGAAGGAAGAACAAGTTAAAACAAATCAGTCAACAAATCCATAATGTGATACAATCTATAATAAAGCATACCAGTCACACAGGAGCTATCACAAAGAATCAACAACTGTGACTTCATCTTACTAAATAGCTTTTGCACAGCAAGAGATGCCATCAACAGAGTGGAGACACAACCCATAATGTGGGGAAAAAAATGTTTGCTATCTGCTCCTCAGACAAGGGATTACTATCAAGAACATATAAATGATTTTTTTCATATATAAAAGAACATATAAATAACCAAAAAAAAAAAAAATCAGACCTCCTAAATTTAAAGACTAGTCCAAAAATAGGCATCTGAGATGAATACACACTTCTCAGATGAAAAAATACAAACAGCAAATAAATACATGAACTGTTCAACATCATTGGTTATTTGGGAGAAGCAAATTAAAACAATACTGAGACTCCATCTCACCCCAGAAAGAATGGCTGCTAAGAAGAAATGAACCAATAACAAATGCTGGAGAGCTGTGGGGAAAACTTGGTGGGAGGGCAAACTGGTACAACCACTGTGAAAATCAGTGTGAAGATTCCTCAAAAAACTAGGATTAGAGGTCCCATTCAACCCAGCTATTCCCCTTCTCTGTATCTTCCCAAAATTAAAAACATCATACCACAGCAATATATTTGCACCCATGTTTATAGCATCACGACCCGTAATAGGTAAATCTTGGATGCAACCCAAATGTCCATAAACCGAGAAATAGATTAAAAAGATGTCAGGCATTTTTATACAATGGAGTATTCCTCAGCTATACAGAAAGATAAACTTGAGGCTTTTATAGGGAAATGGAGGCCTATTTTTATAGGTAAATGAGTACGGTCCAAAGAACTTAATCATACTCATAAGTGACCATACTTATAAATGAAATAAATCAGACTCACATGTATAGACATCATATTATCTCCCTAGCATGAGAAGCTAAAAGCATAAATAAGATCCAAGATGCACAATAGATAATGTGAAATGGGAAGAAACTGTTCAGAAGGAAAGAGAAACTAGGATAGGTGAAGAGAAAAGGAAAAGAAAAAAAAAATATATATATATATATATATATATATATGCAGACAAGATAGTTAAGATAGTTATACTGGTAATTTCTCTTCGTTCATTGAAAAGAAAGGTTTGCACTAATATTTGGACAATTAAATGCTTATATCTTGCATTATTATTCTACTGAGCCATATCACCGGCCCTGTTTTTTATTTTTACTTTTTGGTGGTACCAGGAATCGAACTCAGGACCTTGCGCTTGCCAGGCAAGCACTTATTCCACTGAGCTATCTCCCTAGCCCTATATCTTGCATTATTAGTAACTAATTCAAAGAAAATAGTATGCAGTTTATTAACCATTGTTATTCTCCTATTATCTTGTTTTAAATTTTTGTTTTCCTTTTTCTCTTTAAATAAAGTTAAAGGGACTAGGGATTTAGCTCAGAGATGAAACACTTGTCTAGCAAGCTGGAAGCCCTGGTATTGTCCTCAACACCAATAAATAAATAAATAAATAAATAAAATTAAAATGAAAAATAAAGGGGCCAGCGAGATGGCTCAGTGGAATAAATGCTTCCCTGGCAAGTACAAGGCCTTGAGTTCAACCCCTAGTTCTGCCAAAAAAAAAATTTTTTTTTTGGTCAAAAAAATTTAAAAAATAAAAACATTCCAAGAAATAAAATTTTAAAAAAATCAATCAAACAAATCCATATTGTGACACAACCTACAATAAATGGTTAATCCCTATTATAAAATACATACCAGAAGAAAATGTAAAAAAGTAACATGAAAGAGAAAAAATATATAGACTAGGGGAGATAAAAAGGAAAGAACCAAAACGTGAATTTTGACTGGAACTACTCTAAAAAAGTATTTTGGGAACGACTAGCGAGATTTATACATAAGCTGTCTATTAGATGTTTGGGGGGTTTTTTGTGTGTGGTATCAGGGAATCGAACTCAGGACCTTGCATTTGCCAGGCAGGTGCTTAGGCTGCTGAACTACCTCCCCAGCCCACTTGGGGACTATTAAGTTTCTTTGGTGTGCTAGCAGCCATGTTGTGCTACCGGAGACTGTCATTATTCTTAGCAGCTGTACACTACAGTAATTAGGTGTGAGAGCTCACAATTGCTATCAGGCACTGAAATGGCACAGAGAGAGAGTATGTGAGAGACAAAGAGACAAAGCACATGAGAAAGTGGTAGCAGTACTGACCTCCAGCCTGAGCACACAGGTGTTCCCTGATTGATTCTTTCAATTTTTCATACAAGTTTGACACTTCCCATAATAAAGCTCCCCCAAAATACAAACTATGTATGATTTGTCATATTTTTTAAGGTTCAGAATCCATGGTCACCTTAATCTCGCTGCTGAGATACAATATCCAGCACTCAGCCAAGAGAAAGACAGGCTTATCTTGGCTCCTGCTTCACTCCATAGTCAGCGGGCTTCAAGGCAGAACAGCCTGGCACAGGAAAGGCTGGAACCACCTGCCAGGCCAGGCAGTCACACAGAGTGACAGGAGGGGCAGGGAGGGAGACAGACACAGCTTCCAGGCCATGCTCATGGTGACCGGCCTCTTTCAACCAGACGCTGGCTACCTCCTAGCAACCAGCCTGCTGGGGCCCTACACTCCTAGCTTCTTCTGGTAGTCTTACCTATGGCTCTCTGGGGCCATCCACAATGGCTGTTATGTTTAACTCATGATAAGGGACCGCTCAGCTCAGTACCCTGTGATCTACTAATTCATTCCACCACCCAACAACACACTTACCTAAGTGAGACTGAAGACACTGCACGCACAGCCCAAAAAACTCATCCCTTTGAGGTGGGTCATAGTTCAAGACTATAAATGGTAGAATAATAGCAGGGATTGAAAAAGGATGGATCTGTGTAAAAAGAACAGAAATTTTTACAGTTTAAACTTTAGTAAAAATGAAACCAAGTTTTAGCTTAATTACTGTTTAGATGAAATCCTTTTCTAACATGACTATAATAACCAAATCACCCTACTCATTAATTATTCTATCCTGGTATAACTGATTTAATCCTGTGACTAATTATGAGTGACTCAGAAAGTGTTCATGGAAAAAGTCAGATAATGTACTAATTAACTCTATTACATGAAAAATCTTTACTTTCCAGAATATATTACTCATGAATTTAGGAAATGAAATATCACTTATTTTGGTAATACCAATGCATTTTATAGTCCTCATACAACATAAAATCTCCTAATTTGTAATTAATAGTGTTTATTTTTCTTTCATTTATTTTTTTATTTCATTATTCACTCACTTATTTAAGACTTAATGACTATCAAGCACTAAGCTAAGCAAATAGATTTTGAATTTCATTTGTGAGAAATACCACTCTCTAAATAAAGAGTAGCATTTATCCTGATATATACATTGGTGATTTTGAGAAGGAGATTTGTTTTCTTTTTTTGGCTACTTCATGCAGGTCTACTGCCGCTTCTGGGGCTGGGAATCAAATTGTGGTCCTATGGCCTGACTGGCGATTTTGTAAGTGACCTACTTCTCACATAATCCATAAAGCAATATTTTGCAAGTTAGTTCCAGAAATAAATCAACAAAAGGATATATTGACAATTTAAGAATAATGACACTTTATTTTCTAAATTTTCTGGTAACTTTATTTTCTAAATTTTCTTTCTGGCAACTTTGTTTTTAAACACCACTGGTTTATAGAAAGTAAGAAAAAAGAAAGGAGAAATACACCCCTATCTTATTACACCTTCTATTACAGTTGGTGCTTCCTCCTTAGTCAAAGAATTTTTATTTTTCCAGTACTAGGGGATTGAACTTGGGACCTTGTGCCTGCCAGGCAGGCACTTATGCCTGCTGAGCTATCTCCCCAGCCCTGTCAAAGAATTCTGATTCCCGATTTTGAAAATATTACAGAGGTAACAGATGCTGCTAACTAAGCCACGTTTGGGGAGCTAGAAGAAGAAGTGAGCTTCGAGGCAAAAGCCTTAGCAAACTGCTGAACCAGAAACCAGAGCTTCAGATTTTGCTTTTGCTTTTGTTTCTTTTCTTGTATTTTGGTCAGGGTCTACAGGTTCTCACTATGTAGATCGGACTCATAGTGATTCTCCTGTTTTCAGCCCCCCAAGTGCTGGGATTACAGGCACGCACCACCACGCCCAGTCTCAATCAGCTTCTCGGCGCGGCCGGGGGTGGGGTCTGCATGGCACAGCATGGCCATTACACCTTCTATTACAGTTGGTGCTTCCTCCTTAGTCAAAGAATTTGCGAACCCCGGCCGCAGTGCTCTGCCTACTTTATAAGTAGGCACTTTAGTCTGCTGAGCTATCACTGTGGCCCTCCAGAGTTTCAGTTTTAACCTTCAAATTCTTTTCCAAATTCTCAAGAGTACCTATAATTAAAAAAATTACAGTTGTAGAAGCTGGAAACTACATAAAACTAATATATAAAAGAAACAAAGTAAATAATAAATAGGTCAAACAGGCATAACATTTAAATTTCACCTTTTCAATCTGCTGAACAACCACTGCTGCGACCCTATCGAGTAGCGAAGCACTTAAGTAGTTAGTTCTAGAAATAAAAGTTGCAATGTTTGCAACATTTGTATAATTAATTTCATCCTTCAAACGCTGCAAAGCAACAACTGTGTCTTCCAGAACCGATTCGTGAAACCAGTCTCCTTTTACAAATTTAAGCTCCTCCCATAAAAGATGTAAACTGCTGCTCTGTTGCAACCTCTGCCGAACGAAGCGATCTAGTTTTTGAAGTAGCTTCAGTTGCTTCCCAGTAATTCTACTGGAATACGTGTGATCATTCTCAACCCATTTTAAAACAGACGTGGCACAATCAGTCAGGCCTCTGAGGTCACACTGGGGTAACAGCGCTTCCACCCGGGACAGGACCTCCTCATCGGGGCGAGTGGACGGGAGAATGGAGAGCGCGCGGAGCAGGCTAATGGTGTCGCGCAGGCGGACGCTACCCTCCAAGGAACTAGAAGGCAAGCAGAGGGAAGGAAAACAATAGACCCACAACAAAACCATACACGTACAGTTCCGGCCTGAGTGCCCTGAGACTGGGATTGAGAGTTGGTGTGGTGGCACACGCCTGTAATCCCAACACTTAGGAGGCTGTAAACAGGAGAATCACTACAAGTCCAATCTATGTAGTGAGACCCTATACACCCTGTAGATCCTGTCCTAAATACAGAAACACACACACACACACACACACACAAACACACGAAAATATAAATCTATTATAATCCTTGGATCAGCAGTAAAATCATACATGTTAAAATGCAAATCTACCATTATCCTTATAATTAATAGGTGAACTAAGTCTAAAATGTAGTTAGTTTAAGAAGATTTAGATAAATTCAAAGATAACAGGTCCTGAAAGGTTATTAAAGAAAGCCTAAAATGTCCTAAAGCATGCTCAAAGCAGAAATCTCCCCCACAAATAAAATCATAGTCCCTGGCTAACAATATGTCAATGTTAGAAAATGTCTCCAGTGTTATTGGACTTGTAGTGATTCTCCTGTTTACAGCCTCCCAAGTACTGGGATTACAGAGCCAGAATTTGGGTTCAGTTTCTGATCTGACCTATCAGAAGCTGATGCAACCCAGTACAAACCCCCACACAATAATACTGTTTTTCTTCTCATGTCCAGTCTATGAAGCCTAACCTTACATGTATGTACACACACACACACACACGCACAAATACACACACGCTCACACACACACACACACAGAAGTACATGCAACACACAGCTGAGCCTGTCTTTATTCTTCCTTCCCCAAATCCCCATGTCATAGTACCACTACCAGGACAGCAATAGTTAAACCATAAGTTAGAAACTAGGATCTTCCAAAGAATCTGTATAAATAATAGAAGATATAATCCAATTTACAACAAAATAAGCATGGCATGGTAGCATACATTTATAATCCCAGGTATCATACATTTGTAATCCTCTAGGAGGCTGAGATAGGAAGAGAACAAGTTCAAGCCCAGCCGGGACAATGTAGAGCCTAGCAAGACCCTTTCTCAGGGGAAAAATATAAAAAAGACTGGGGATGTAGCTCAGTGCAAAGGTCCAGGGTTTAATCCTTAGTACTGAATAAAAAAGTATAATAAAATAATCAGAATATTCAATGGCAGGCCAGGTCTGGTGGTACACTGCACTCTGGGGCTGAGGCAGGAGGATCACTATGAGTTCAAGCCTGGGCCACATAGCAAGACCCTGTTTCAAAAAAAAAAAAAAAAAGAAATAAAATGAATTCAAAGCTAGAAAGGTACATTGATATAATACTAGAAAGTACACTAATAAAGGCATTCTTATTTTATTTTTCTTTGGTGGAACCAGGGATTGAACTCAGGTCCCTGACCTTGCCAGGGAAGTACTTACTCTACTGAGCCATCTCCCTGGTCCCTTATTTTCTATTAGTAAACTGAAAAGCTTATTGTAATTTTTCTGTAAAGCAATTAAGCAGTATGGTGCTGGGGACATAGCTCAGTGGCACAGTGCTTGCCAGATAGCAAGATCATGAGTTCAATTCACAGTAATAAAAAGAAAAAAGAAAAGTAAGCAAGTAGTATGGCTTAAGTGCTTTAAAAGTAATTACATCATTTGACATAAAAAGCCTTATCTAGGGAAAAAGTCTAAACTATACATAATCTGGGCACAAAAATAAATCATACTATATGATTCCATTTACACAAACATCCAGCTCCTTGGGCAGATGAAGCAGGAGGATTTCAAGTTCAGGATAGTGTGGGTAACTGAGAAACTGCCTCAAAACAAAAAGGATATAACTCAGAACATTTTGTTTGAATTCCAAGGCCTGAAAAATCAACGAGTACAAAGGCCAAACTAATCCATACAGTTAGAAGCAGAAATAGTAGTTAACCATAAAAATGAGGACAAAGTAATGAGAAAAAATGTACATTTTAACTTAAGTTAAAAAATATATAAACTGGGTATGGTAGTGGAACTTGGAGGGGAAAATATAAATCTGGATTGAACCTCCTTTGATCTCAGGCATATTTTTAGCCTTTTTTCTTTTCTTTCACTGTATTGGGGGAGAGGAATACTGTGAACTGGGTTCAGAGCCTCAAAGATGTTATGCAAGTTCTGTACCACTAAGCTATATCCTTCGCCTTTATATAATCTAATTTAATTTTTACTGTAGCTTATTTTGTTTTTTGAGAGAGGGTCCCACCATGCAGTTCAGGCTGGCCTCAATCTCACAGCAATCCTCCTGCCTCAGCCTCCCAAATGCTGGGCTTACAGGTATGTGCCACCATGCCTGGTCCATTCTATTCTTTCCTTTTAGTCTTTTTGAGAAAGGGTCTCTCTATGCAGTTCAGGCTGGCCCCAAGCTTACTTTGTACCCCAGGCTGGCCGCAAGCTTGCAACGGTCCTCCTGCTTCAGCCTCACGAGTGTGCACAGGCCGGCCTTGGTCTCACCATGACCATCCTGCTCAGCCTCCCAAGGGCTGGGATGATAGATAGGTGCTACCAATTCAACATGCAGCGAGCAAAGGCACTGGCAGGACAGTCACAGAGGGAGATAAGTGTCTTAACATTTTTAATGATTTGATATTACTGTTTTGTTTTGTTTTTTGGAGTTTTGGTGGTGGGGATTGAACCTGGGGTAACAAGCATGCCAAGTGAGAGCTCTACTACTCAGTCATACACTCAGGCCTTAATATACTTAAGAAGTTACCCAATTTTGACTTCAAAAATATAGCCATTTTGCATATAGTTAAATAATATAAATATTATAACCAAATTATAAAATGAAATGCTAATCAGATACTTCGCTTTAAAAAAACCGAAAAATCTTACCTAGGGCCAGCCAAATAGCTCAGCAGATTAAAGTGCCTTCAAACAGGCACAGGAATAGGGGGTTCAATCCCTGGGCCTGCCCTGTCAGTTCCCACCCCCAGGGTGTGCTGAGACAGCAATTGAGACTGGGCATGGTGGCACAGGTCTATAATCTCAGCCCTTGGGAGGCTGTAAACAGGAGAATCTACAAATCCAATCTAGTAGTGAGACCCTGAACACTCTGTAAACCCTTCCCTAATATACAGAAAAAAATAAATAAATAAAAATAAATAAATCTTACCTAAGTAGTAATTCTCTGAGTTTCATGAAAACCTCTTTACTTTGAAAATGCAGAAAAATTAATGCTTGAGTTATCTTCAATAGCTCCGTTGGTCCATATTTTTCCAAATTTTCATGCAGAACTGAAGCAATTCTAAAACAATGATAAACTACATTAGAACAAACTCTCACTCATTTATTAAATATTGTGAAGCTTTCATGCCAGCTAATATTCTATGCTAGAAAAACAGCAGTAAATGATACAAGATTTTCTGATCTTGCACAACTGTCTCAAAATTGAATATAAAAATAAAAAATTAAAATGAGGACTGGGGAGATAGCTCTGCAGTCTAAGGGCTTGCCTGGCAAGCGCAAGGACCCGAGTTCAATCCCCAGAACCTGAAAACCAGGCGTGGTACCACATGCCCTAGAGAGGCTGAGACAGGAGGATCACTACAAGTCTGAACTGTGTAGCAAAACCCTGTTGAAAAAAAAGAAGGGTCCGGGGAGAAAGCTCAGTAGACTAATTGCTTGCCTGGAAAGTGCAGGGTCCTGAGTTCAATCTCTGGTACCAAAAAAAAAAAAAAAAAAACTAAATACAATCAATGAAGTATGAATGAAATAATATTCAATTACAATAGTAAGATGAAAGAAATGCATAGTTCTACTCTCAAAATTAAAAAAATTTAAAGCTCATAAAGCAGCTAGCAAATACCACTTTCTCCCAAACAAAAATTTACCAAGTTACTAACTGGTAGCAAGACTGACTTTCTTTCTTAAATCCACTGACACTCAAGTGGAGACGCTTACAAGAAGCAAGATTCCCAGCCCTGCAAATGTGATAAGCAAATGAGAAATAGCAAAAAATCCAATTATCAATATAGGAAACCTTCCAGCTTCAAGAATGAGCAACAGAGGCTGGGGAGATGGCTCAGTAGAATAAGCGCTTCCCTGGCAAGCGCAAGGGCCTGAGTTCAATCCCTGGTTCCGCCAACAAAAATAAAAAAATAAATATAAATAAATAAATAAATAAATAAATAAAATTTAAAAAGAAATGAGCAACTAATTTGGAAGATAACCAAAGAAGATGAAATGACAGGAACAAGTCCACACCTCCAATAAAAGCTCATGTAAATGACCTTAATTCTCTAATTAAAAGACATAGACTAGGGAAATAGGTTAAAAAGTTAGACCCAATAATATACTATCTAAAAATAACCCCTCACATTACTTGTAAAGTCATATACAAACTCAAAATGAAAGGATGGAAAATGATATTCTAAGCAAATGAAATCCAAATACAACAGAATTAAGAATATTCCACAAAATAAGCCAGGCGTGGTGGCACAGGCCTGTAATCCCAGCACTCGGGAGGCTGAGACAGGAGGATTGTTGTGAGTTCGAGACCAGCTTGAGCTACAAAGTGAGCTTAAGGCCAGCCTGAACTGCATAGTGAGACCCTGTCTCAAAAAGACAAAAAAAAAAAAAAAAAAAAAAAAAAAAAAAAAAAAAAAAAAAAAAAAAAAAAAAAAAAAAAAAAAAAAAAAAAAAAAAAGAATATTCCACAAAATAGACCTAAAAACAATAAAAGAAAAAGGTCAAATTGTGTGTTGATCAAGTGAATAATTCATCAAGATATAACGATAAATTAACACACACCAAATGTCAGAGCACCCAATTTTAAAAATCAAACAATGAATGACATGAAAGGGGAGAAAGTCCCCAATACTGGGTGGGGGACAACTTTAATATCTCATTCTCATCAATAAACAGATCACCAAGACAAAAAAAAAAAAATTCTTTAAAATATCTGAGTTAAATTATACAACTGAGAGCCGGGCATGGTGGCACATGCCTGTAATCCCAGCACTCGGGAGGCTGAGGCAGGAGGATTGTTGTGAGTTCGAGACCAGCCTGAGCTACAAAGTGAGCTTAAGGCCAGCCTGAACTGCACAGTGAGACCCTGTCTCAAAAAGACAAAAAAAAAAAAAAAAATTATACAACTGATAAAATTGACTTCATTTACAGACCACTTTCCACTCAGTTGCAGAAAATATATTTTTTCATCAGTATATGAAACTTGCTCAGACTAGACCCTGTATTAGGCCAAAAATCAAATCTTAATGAATTTTTAAAAAATGAAATAATATACTATTATCCTTTTCTTTTTGTCTTTTACTGTAGTATATTTTTATTTATTTATTTTATTTATTTATTTATTTTTCATTTTATTGAAGTACAAATGTCACTCAGACAGTTTCAAGACACCTTAACAATACAGATTCGATAAATTAATACACTGCAAACTGTTTTCATAATGTTTTGGTATTGTACAAGGTGCATACATGATATTATATTTACAGATATTTTTTTTTTTTTTTTTTTGTCTTTTTGAGACAGGGTCTCACTATGCAGTTCAGGCTGGCCTTAAGCTCACTTTGTAGCTCAGGCTGGTCTCGAACTCACAACAATCCTCCTGCCTCAGCCTCCCGAGTGCTGGGATTACAGGCTTGCGCCACCACGCCCGGCTTTACAGATATTATTTTAGCAGATATCTCTTATCTATCCTTTTTGAATGAAATAAAACAATGAAGTATCAGGGCATGGTGGTCCATGCCTACAATCCCAGCATTCAGGAGGCTGAAGCAGGAAGACTGTTACAAGTTCAAGACCAGCCTGGGCTACAAAGTGAACTCAAGGCCAGCCTGAACTGCATAGCGAGACCCTGTCTCAAAAAAGGACAAAAAGAAAGAAAGAAAAAACTAGAAGTCAAGAACAAGAAAAACTATATAGAAATTATTCAAACATATGGAGATTAAACAACACACTTTTGAATATATAGTGGGTCACTGAAGAAGTCAAAGGGAAATTTTAAAAATTCCTCAAATCAAACCAATATGTAAATACAACATATCAAAAGCTGTGGATACAACAGAAACAGTTTAAGAAAGAAGTTTATAACAATGGTACATATATTTAAAAAGAGAGGTTTTTTTTTTTTTTTTTGTCTTTTTTGTCTTTTTTGAGACAGGGTCTCACTATGCAGTTCAGGCTGGCCTTAAGCTCACTTTGTAGTTCAGGCTGGTCTCGAACTCACAACAATCCTCCTGCCTCAGCCTCCCGAGTGCTGGGATTACAGGCATGCACCACCATGCCCGGCTTGAGAGAGATCTTAAGTAAACTTTTTTCTAAAAAAAAAAGAAGGGTCTTGCTATGTAGCTTAGGCTGGTCTTGAACTTACTATGTTGTCCAGGCTAGTCTCAAACTCACCTCACAGTTATTCTCCTGCCCCACCCTCTCAAATGCTGGGACTACAGGAGTATATCACCATGTCTAGCCTAATGATGTATCTTAAAAGTCAGAAAAAACAAGAACAAGCCAAAGTTAAAGTAAGTAGAAAAAAATAAAGATAAATGAGATAGACTAAAACAACAATATAAAGGATAAAAGAAAAGAAGAATTCGTACTTTGAAAAGTTAAACATAATTGATAAGCCTTTGATAGCTAAACAAAGAGAGAAAAAGATAAACCTAAATGATAGAGAATCCAAATAAATAAAATTAGGGGTGAAAAGGGTAACATTACAATTCAAAAGATCATTGGAGAATATTTTGAAAGAATATGTAAAGCCGGCCAGAAAGCTCAGCAGACTAAAGCGTCTGCTTCGGCAGGTGCAGGGACAGGGGTTTGATCCCTGGAGTTCTATGCCGGCTTCGCACGCCAGGTGCACTGAGAAGGTGACTGAGACTGGGTGGGGTGGTACGTGGTAAGTGGTTCATGCATGTAATCCCAGCACTTGGGAGGCTGAAAGCAGGAGGATCACTACAAGTCCAATCTATACAATGAGACTCTGTAGATACATTTAAAAAAAAAAAAAACTATACTAAATACATTAGAAAAACTATGTACTAATAAATTTGGAAAAGTTCCAAGAAGTGTACAAATATCCAGACACAATTACCTACAAAAAAAGCCAAAAATATAAAATATACCAAAAATATTTTTAAAAATATAAATAGATCAATAACAAATAATGAGACTGAATAAGGAATAAAAAAGAAAGTCCAGGGCCAGGGAGATGGCTCAGTGGAATAAGTGCTTCCCTGGGAAGCACAAGGGCCTGAGTTCAATTCCCGGTTCCACCAAAAAAAAAAAAAAAGCCCAAGATATGACAGCTACATCACTGAATTTTACCAACAGTGAAGGAAGAATTAGAACAACTAACTTTAATGCTTCTCAAACTATTCCAGAAAACCCTTCCAAACTCTGTAAAGCCAGCATTGTCATCAAAACCAGACAAGCACCAAATCAAAAATGAAGTATAGACCAGTGGTGGAAAAACCTATGACACCGACACTGGAGCAGCCTGTCTGCATCACTGAAAGCAATCACTGCTATAGATCAATACCCTTGATGAACACAGATAAAAAAATATCAACAAAATACTTACAAATCACATCCAGCAGCATACTAAAAAGATCATACACCATGGATAAGACCAAATATCTCTACAGTATTTGCAGGTAATATTATATGCATGAAAAAAACCCTAAAGACTCCACCAAAAGACTATTCTATTATGAACTCAGTAAAGTAGCAGGAAACAAAATCAACATATATTACTATCTTTTCCATATCTCAACAATGTGTTTGCTGGGAAAGAAATTAGGAAAGTATGATCCCACTTATAACAGCCAATAAAAAAATAAAACACCTAAGGATGTGAAAGACCTCTACAATAAAAATCATAATACACTGAAGAAATTCAAAGGGGCCCTAATGTAGAAAGACCTCCTATACATGAATTAGAAGAAGTCATATTGTTAAAATATTCATACTACTCAAAGCAACCTCAAGACTAAATACAATCCCCATCAAACTGTAACTAACATTTTTAACAGATCTAAAAAGAAATAATCCTAAACTTCATATAGAAGCACAAAAAATCCCAAACAGCCAAAGAAATTTTGAGCAAAAAGAAGAAAGTTGATTTCCTGGTACACTATAGTCTTAGTTAAAAATCCAAACAGAACACACTATATTGGCATAAAAACAAACACGCAAACCAATGGAATAGGAGACCCAGAAACAAATTTTATTTTATTTTTGTCTTTTTGAGACAGGGCCTCACTATGCAGTTCAGGCTGGCCTTAAGCTCACTTTGTAGCTTAGGCTGGCCTTGAACTCACAACAATCCTCCTGCTTCAGCCTTCCGAGTGCTGGGATTACAGGCCTGCGCCACCACGCCCGGCTTCCAGAAACAAATTTTACACATCTTGAGTCAATTGATTCTTGAAAAAGATGAAAAAATATACACTGAAGAACAGGCAAATGGTGATAGGAAAATTGGGCATCTACGTGAGTTCACTGAAACTCAACTCATAACCTGTACAAAAATCTACTCAAGTATGGTGGTGCAGTCATAATTCCAACACTTTGGAAGGCTGACACAGGAGGATCACAAGTTCAAGCCCAGCCTGGACAATTTGGCATGTTAAGGAGACCTTGTCTCAAAGTAAAAAAATGAAATAAGTGCTTGGGGATACAGCTCAGTACAAAGGCCCAAGGTTCAGATCCCAGCACAAGAGAAGGAGAGAGAGAGAGAGAGAGAGAGAGAGAGAGAGAGAGAGAGAGAGAGAGAGAGAGAGAGAGAGAGAGAGAGAGAGGAGCTGGGCAAGGTTGTACATATCTTTAATCCCAGATATTGGGTAGGCTGAATCAAGGGGATCACAAATTCTAGGCCAGCCTGGGAATCACAGCAAAACCCTATCTCAAGCCTAGGCCTATAATCCTAGCACTCAGAAGACTGAGAAAGAAAGACTGTTGAAAGTTTGAGGCTAGTCTGGACTACATATGAATAGAAGGCCAGTTTGTACTACAAAAATGAGACCCTGTTTCAAAAAAAACAAAACAACAAAAACCTAAAACAAAACAAAAGATCCCATCTCCAGATAAAAAAGTAGTTCAGTGGTAGAGCCCTCCAGGGTTTGAATCCCAGTACCAAAAACAAAACAAAAAAACAGATCAAAGACCTTACTGTAAGGTCCAAAACTCTGAAACCACTGAGGGAAAACACTAAATATACTTCCACAGGCAACGATTTCCTAGGTAGAATCCAAAAGCACAGGAATCAAAAGCAAGAACTCCTAAGTGGGAGCCAAGTGTGGTGACAGAGCCCTGTAACCCCAGCCCTCAGAAGGCTGAGGCAGGATTGCTACGAGTTCAAGGGCAGCCTGAACTGCACAGAGAGATCCTGTCTCAAAAAAAAAAAAAAAAGAAAGAAAGAAAAATCGGTAACTGAGATTATATCAAATTAAACATCTGCATGGCAAAATGAAATAACCTACAGAAAGGAAGAAATCTTTGTCATCTACTGTTCCAACAGGATTAATATCTACAACATATAAAAAACTCAAGAAACAACAAAAAACCAAGTAGTCCAGTTTAAAAATGGGCACGTGACCTCAATAAACACATCAAAAGGAGAAATGCAAATAGCATATACATCTGAAAACTATTCAATATCTTTATCCATCAGGGAAGCATAATCAAAATTACAATGAGATTCTATCTCACTCCCGTTAGGATGGCTACCTTAAAATAAAAATTAAAAAGAAGCTAGGTCTAGTGACACAGACCTACAATCCCAGTACTTTGAGAGGCTAAGCAGGATCATTCAAGGCAATTTAACTTAGTAAAACTCTGTAACAAAATAAAAACTGAAAAAGGGGGGCTGGCAAGATAGCTCAATGGTCTAAACTGCCTGCTGAGGCAAGCTTAGGCAAAGTGCAGGGACAACAGTTCGATCCCTGACACCACATGCCATACCAGCCCTGTACCCAGGGTGGGCTGAGCCAGGCACCAAAAAAGAAAAAGAAAGAAAGAAAAAGAAAAAGGGCTGAGGCACTCCCTGTGCGGAAAGGCATATCTAAGCAGGGGTCCCGTGGCAAAGATGTGGTGGAAAAGCTATCCCTATACAGGGTTCGTGGGAATGTAAATTATGGAGCCATGATGGAGCACAGCAATAGAAGCTCCTCAAAAAAACAAAAGAGGGGCTGGGGAGATGGCCCTGGTTCCGCCAAAAGAAAAAAGAAAAAAGAAATTAAGGGGCCGGGGAGATGGCTTAGTGGAGTAAATGCTCCCCTGGCAAGCACAAGGGCCTGAGTTCAATTCCTGGTTCCGGTTCTGCCAGGGGAAAAAAAAAAAATCTGCCCAGGTGGCTGTCAAGAGTTGAATGGATAAAGGACAAAATATACACACACATACATGTGTGCATATATATGCACACATGCACCATCCCAGGGTATTAGCCATAAAGAATGAAATACTGTTTTGCCAGGATGAAAGACACTGTTCAGAGTGAAATAAATCGACCCAGAACCGTCAGCACCATATGTTCTTACTCATGTATGGAAACTCAAAAAAATAAAAAAAAATCTGAGACGAGAGATGCTGTTAGGGTCTGGCAGGGGATCTGGAGGGAAGGAGGGTGGAAGGGTGTGGCCAGGGCACAACAGCTGCATGAGTGGGGGCATCATGGTGAATCTCACACAATTAATGTATTAATAATTAGAATATAAGTTAAAAGAAATAATCATATAAAAAAGCATTGGGAAAGAGGCAATAGGAGATGGTGGAAATAGGACAGTAGGATTAGTAAAATAAAAGAACATAATAGATAATGAGAAATTAAGCACATACATACATAATGTAATTATATTTTTTCTTCTTAAATCTCAATTTTTTGGCGAAACTGGGGATTGAACTCAGGCCCTTGCGCTTGCCAGGGAAATGCTTATTCTACTGAGCTATCTCCCCGGCCCCAGTTCAGTGGAATAAGTGCTTGCCTGGCAAGCACAAGGTCCTGAGTTCAATCCTTGGTACTGCCAATCAAGTTACTAAAACAGCCAACCGATAGCATTATGGTTTCAAGATAACAGTTTGATGTGAGACAATTCACGTTCATATGGGTGCTCCTGTCGTGCAGAAATTTTCCTTTTCGCTCTATATGCACTGACCTGCTAGGGCTGTCACACTGCCTGAGCAGGCCAGGAGGAAACCGAAAGGCCCTGGGCTGCAGCCCTTCCTCCCACAGCCGCCGGCTGCCTCTGGACGTTCCTTTACCTTGCTTTTCCCCCTTCCACTGGCCCAACTGCACTCTGCAGAGCCAGTTTCTTCCTTACTCTTCACTTTTAAATAAACTTTGTTACCATTAAAAACAAACAAAGATACAATAAATAATGTTGTTAGCCTTCCATCTTGAAGAAAGGGAAATTAAAATGTGAAAATAATGGCTTAAATGCTCAGTCCTTAGTTTTCCACAACTTTTTTTTTTGCACTGTTGGGGATGGAACCCAAGGCCTTGCACGTGCTAGACAAGCATTCTACCACTGGGCTGTACTGCTAGCCCTAACACAGAAAACAATTTTTACTCACAAAATTAGCTATCTATAAGTGACAGGTAAATTTAATAGCATCAATTTTAGGAAAGACTACTTTTTAATCAACTGTGAATCTCTGCTTTCCATTTGTTCCATTGCTTCCACCACTGCCAGGGCTTGCTGGCTGGTCAGCTTCTCCGACATCAGTAATAGAGCTGATTTAAGTCTGGAAGAAAAAAAAAAAATTATGTTGACAAACCAAAAATTAGTTTGCAATAAAAAAAAAAAAAAACAGTTCCCTAAAAAAACATAAATAAAAGGTCTTCAATATTCTTAAGGGCTGGCCAAATAGCTCAGACGATTAAAGCACCTGCGAGCAGGTGCAGTAGAGAAGACACAGACAAAAACTGAATTCAGTCTGTAATTCCAATTTTCTCTCTACATACTTGGAGAAAACATATTATTAATTTTAAAAATATGTATTCTCTTCAAAGCAACTAAGGCCACATATAGGTCAACCTTAACTGTTTATTTAAAAAATAAATAAATCAAAGGTCTTCAATACTTTTTCAAATAAGAAAATTAAAATGTTTATAAAACATTGTTTGGTTAAGGCTGGGGAGATAGCTAAGTGGACTAAGCGCCTGCCTGGCAAGAGCAAGGACCCAGGTTCAATCTCCGGTACTGCATGCCATGCTGGCCCCAGAACCCTAGGTGCACCTTGCTGGCCTGGAACCAGGCATGGTGGCACATCCCTGAAATCCCAGCACTGGGGAGGCTCAGACAGGAGAATCACTAGAGTCCGAGCTGCAGAGTGAGACCCTGTACCAATTTAAAAAAAAAATTGTTCAGTTAAATTATATATATAGCAAAGGAGCTAATAACTCCCCAGTGTTTTAAAATTGAGTAAGATCTAACCAGAAAGTCAATTTACCTTCATATTAACAAAAAGATTATATACTAAATAAACATTTGCTATAATGCTATGAACTGAAAATTAACAAAGATGGACCATTTTGAAACTGCAACCAAAATGCTATAATAATAAAAAGATCAAGATTGTCTTTTGGAACAATACAGAAGGTAAATCCAAAGATGAAATCTGAGGACACTAGGATAATTTTTCTATTTATACTGGGTATTTCCATGTCACCTTTTTCTCCAGCCTTATCAAGTGTTTCAAATGCAGTGTCTCACTGAAGCTTTCTCTCTCTCTCTCTCTCTTGGTCTTTTGGAGACAAGGTTTGCTATGCAATTCACACTGGCCTTGAGCTCACTTTGTAGCCCATGCTGGTCTCAAATCCACAACGTTCCTCCTGCCTCAGCCTCCTGAGTGTTGTGATTATAGGATGCATCAACCAGCCCAGCACCAAAGCTTTTCCTAACTAACTACTTCAGTCCAAATTTTTTTCTTGTTTGTGTTTGCCCAAAGCACTTACTATGACCTATCACACTAATTTTACTACTTGGTCATAAACCATATTGTGATACTATGGGATTTGTATATTTTATTTATTTCTAACAGTAGCAACTCTACATAAAGTGCTTTATTTCTTCCTAATTGGAATATAAATTTATGGAACATAAGAGCTCAGTTAAATTTGATTGTACTGCTTCTTGTCACCAAGAATGACAAAAATGATTCCAATAAGGTTTTAAAATAATCATATTGCACTGCCTGGCAAGTGCAAGGTCCTGAGTTCAATCCCTGGTACCACAAAAATATAAATAAAATAAATAAAAAGTAATAAATGCATAAATAGATTGAAATAAAATAAATATACTGTAGCCAGGGATAGTAGCACACCTGCAATCCCAGCGCTTGGGAAGCTGAGACAGGAAGATCACTGTGAGTTTGAGGTCACTCTAAACAAGCATGAGACTTGGTCCCAAAAATCCAAATTAACAACAAAAAAAATCCAAACAAATAAATAAAGCAATCAAGTCATTTCCAGCTACATACAATCTCTTTCCTGTAATTCAAAAGACTCTTAAGGGCTGGCCAAATAGCTCAGAGGATTAAAGTGCCTTCAAGCAGGTGCAGGGGCCAGCCCCTCCCCCAGGAGATGGCATCTGAGACTGGGCATGGTGGCCTGCGCCTGTCATTCCAGCACTTGGGAAGCAGTAAATAGGCGGATCCATAAGAGCCCAATCTAGTAGTGAGACCCTGAACACCCTGTAGACCCTTCCCTAAAATACAAAAAAAAAAAAAAAGACTCAAAACTAGTATTTCTCCATGAAGTCTCTTCTAACAGAGAAATGATGCAGATTCTCTCATTGCACAAGGTCCAAGAAGCCCTGCTTATCTGAATCTACTAACTTTAAATATCTATCAGGACTACTATGATTTTTACATACCAGTCATTATAATCTTATGTGTTAATTTAATATTTGTTCATTTTTATACCCCAGGCATTTCTACTGATATCAATATTTGGCAAGTCTGGAAATTCCTAAAAGAGATAATCCAAAGAAATCCACTCAACCCTGATGTAGGGACAGATGGCACTGTGCCCAAAGTACTCTGATGATGAATGTATGGAAGACAAAAAGTATATAATGGTCCAGGATTTGAACTACTATAGTTCTAAATGTTCCATACATTCATGCTGGGTGGAAAAGGACCTAGGACTAGAGAATAAAAGAACTTAAATGGTGCTTTCCCTTGCCTTTTCTCTGTTGATCCAGTACCATGGACTTTTTGGCCAACTTCAGAACATACCCGTAGACTAATGGTAGAAGATATAAATGAGAATGTGCCAGCAAGACAGCTCAGGGGACTGAGTGCCTGCTTAGGCAAGTACAGTCACCGGGATTCAATCCCAGGAGCCACATACTGCGACAGCCCTGCCCCTGTCCCAGGCGTGCTGAGCTGGCCAATGAGTCTAGGCCTGGTGGCACACACCTGTAATCCTAGTGCTGAGGAGGCTGAAAACAGGAGGATCAGTGGGATTCTGAGCTGCAGAGTGAGATCCTATACTAAATACAGTAAAAAAATAAATAAATAAATGAGACTAACCTGAAAAAGAACCAAGGAGTACAACATAATAGATTATTTATCTTTAAATACCCCTTAGTGAAGTTCTTTCTGTGCCTTCCAGAGATCAGGGAGACAAAGCCTAAACTCCATATATTATAAACAAGAAAAGAGTATTTTAAGATGAACTTACTGTTGTTTTTCTTGAGGTCCTGCCACTGGTCCCAGTGCAACAAACAGTTTTACACAGCTTTCAGGGTGATCTAACAAAGGAATCATCTTAGTGAGCCTTTTTCTAGCCACTGAAATAAATTCAAAACTATAAAACTGTAGAAACTGGTATATAGTAAGTATGTTACTGATGAAATCCAAATCAAGGTGCATCCCATTGTTTAAAAACACCTTATTACACTGCTCTAATAGCGGGTAATGAGTGCATTTAACATTTCCAAGAAATTGTACTATTTTTCTTGCAGTGCTGATCTGAGAAGAATCTATGGTGTCAAAAAGAAGTTCTGTTTTCTTTATTAATTTTTCTTGAAAACGTTGTGATGTTAAAGAAGATATGTTGATCATCAAGAGAGACAAAGACCTAAAAACAGAAAAAGACATAAAGATTCTTATATTATTTAAGAAATGGAAGCCAGACATACAGTTCAGCAGCATAAGTGTCTGCCTGGCAAGCTCAAGGTCCCAAATTCGATCCCTGGTACCAAAGAAAGAAAAAGAAAATGATGCATTCTAAAACTAACTAATTGGACATGGGAAAGAATTGGTGAAAAGGTTGTTTTATACCATAAAATCTTTCTAGCTTTTGTGTTCATTTGTTTTAAGACAGGGTCTTACTACATTGGTCTTGAACTCATTATATAGCTCAGGCTGGCCTCAAACTAGTGACAATTCTCTTGTCTCATCTTCCCAAATGCTGGGATTATAAGCATGCACCATCATGTCTGGTCAAGTTTTTTGTTTTAAATATTGGTAGGACTTAAACTCAGATTTCCTAGTAATCAATTACTTTTAGCCAGAAATAACTAAAACCATCTTTTTTATTAACTGTATAAAATCCCTTATTCTACAGATAGCTGTCAGTGGAAAAAATTTTAGTGAAATTTACAGAGGAAGAACTGGACATATAGCCCATGAAAGTATCATTTTCTATATTTTTGCAAGTTCACTTTTTTATTACTCCTTTCTGGAAATGGAACCCAGGACTTCTGCACTGAGCTATATCCCCAGTCCTTTTTAATTTTTATTTTGAAACAGGTTCTCAATAAGTTGCTAAATTGAGCAGGGTGGGCTTGAATTTGCAATCCTCCTCCCTCAGCTCCCCCCATCAGGTGCACCACCACACCCAACTTACTAATAAAACATTCATTAATTTCATGTTTTAGTATTCTATGCTTTGTTGGTGTTTATACAATAGTAAGGCAGACTAAATGTGAAGTGGCACTAAACATTCCTTCACTCAATAAACACTTAAAGGGCATAAGTCACTTTCCTAGGCATTATGAAAGACTTCAAAATTACTAAAGAGTCCTTTCCAGTTAATGGGTCCCAGATAAATTTTTTCCAGCCTTTTTGTGTCCTAAACAGACTTGCACAAGACACACAGAAAACGGAGCAGAGATGTACATTTACTGAAGGTAGAAAGAATATGTGCTGCTGAGAGAACAGGGACAGAACTCTTTTGGACCAGCAGTTCCTGGACTGGGTTCTCTCTCATGCAAAAAAGGAATTGGGGCCACAGTCTCATCAAAAACTCACTTGGCCTGGCACCATTTGACCAGAGACTCACCTGCTTTTCTGGACTACATTCATGAATAACTGAAAATGTACTTTTCTGACTGGTTCCATTTCAGTGCTCGGGAGTCAAAGAGGAATCCTGGATCCTGTGATTTGTTAATGTGCCCTGGGTCTCTGTGACTTTGACAGATTTTGCCAAGTTGTTTCACTGGTTTTATCCTGGCCCTAATTCCTGTATTCTCAACAAACTATTTTACATAATAGGTTTACAAAACCCAAAAAAACTACAAAATGGAAAGGACATAAAGGGAATTCTTGGGAATCATAATGAGACCAGAGAATGACAGGTTTAGGCCCAGCCTGGGCAACTCAGAAAAGCTTTGTCTGAACACACAGCTTAGCTTCTGATACAGCAAAAGAAGGTATAGATGCTCATGTCAAAAGGATATTGGGGATTAAACCACACAAGTCTACATTCAAATGTTTGCCCTCTTTCCTCTCTCCACGCCCTTCTCTTAGATGTAGGAAACCAATGTCTTTTGCCTGTGCATGTGATGATATGGAAGACGGGGTGGTGATGCTGCTCGCTGGTAGAGCTCTTGCCCAACATTCATTAAGCCTTGATTCCATCAGTGGTACCAAAAATTAAAAAAATAAAACAAAGAAGAGGCAGAAGAGGAGGAGGAGAAAGAGGAAGAGGAAGAAGAGAAGGTGGAAAGAGGAAAAGAAAATGTAGCACACAAATCTGTGATCTTGTATGATAAAAATTTCAGCAGACCCTTCACAATTCTCTATGAAATTAGGTATACTTTATCTTATTTCTAATCCCAGCCACAATCTTGCAAAGCAGTTACTGCTTTATAGATGAGGAGGGTAAATTAGCCATAAGTCCCATAAACACAACCAGCAAATCTATTTCTATATCGAAAGCTGGAGACATTTATACCATAATACAAGTCCCTAAATAAATTTACCTTAAGTCCTGTATAGATTCCAACTTTCTATTTACAATATCAGCTATTTTTCCCATTACTGGACTGTGGTACAAATGCTGATCTGCTAGGCAAGCAGAAAATTTTGCCAGCACCTTAATATTGAACCTAGTAAAAGAAATACATAAAAGATTATTAGTACTTTTATGTTTTTATTTTAAAGAGAAAAACAAAAAAAATTTCACAACAAGATAAAAGGGTTAACAATGGTTAATACATTGTATATTGTTATCTTTAAATTACTCAGAGTACTTCTAATTAAAACTATAAAAATATAAAAAGCAACTCACCAATAATAATATCACTAGTATAAATTTTTCTAAAATTTTGATGATTATTAGAAGAGTAACAAATTACAAAGGGAAAATTATTCAAAATTATCTGAATCCTTTATTTATGATTTTAAGGTAACAACTTTTTTTTGTTTTTTTAAGGTAACAATTTCGAAAACAAGTACTACTACAATAATTCTGTGAAAACCTTCAGCCTGCACATCCCACACATAACCCACCCCTGGCCAACTCCACACCAGTGGATTCTGTTCCCTGGCCAAGGCCATTCATCAGCTCCAAGCTCACTAGGAGTTTTGTTTCCTGTTAGCAGCTGATGACAATCTGTCCATCAACAGATGAACAGATAAAGAAAGTGCAGTATTTATATATAGTGGAATAAGTAAGTCCCCAGTGTAAACATTCAAGTCGCGAACTTTCACAGAGGTGAAGGAACCTCACATCACAAACGTTCATGGACGGGAGCCGATCACAGAAGAAGCTCGTGGGTCTGCAGGACAGCATCACGGTGCTGCCGCTTCAGTGTGCTCACTGCGCAGTGCAGCAGCACAGGGCTAGGATGTGCAAAAATAACAGGGAAAGCAGTGGGGATGTGGACTGCTGGGAAGCACCAAGCAATGACCTTGAAACCAAAGTGAAAATAAACAAGATTGGAGTAAGGCAAAAAGATGGTTGGTGTTGCTCCTTCTTGGCAGTCCTAAAGCACAAGGACACAGTCATGGACCTTGTGAAGTCTGCAGTGCCCCTGAAGTCAACAATAATATCCAAAACGCATAAAGTGATAAAAGAGATGGAGAAACTTCTCCTCCGTGTGTCAAGGCAGGACCAACATCAACGTCAAGTACCACTTAGCTTAATGTTGTGTGTGTGTGTGTGTGTATGTGTTTGTATTTAGTACAGGGTCTACAGGGTTTCACTACACAGATAGGGCTCGTAGTGATTCTCCTATTTTCAGACTCTCAAGCACTGGGATTACAGGTGAGTGCCCCCTTGCCCAGTCTCATTCTGCCATCTAGGTAAGGCCTGGGGGCGGGGCCAAGCCAGCATACTGTTTATTCAAGAAAAAGCTTCAAGCCTGTTGGAAGACTTGAAGAAAAGTGGGTAGACATGTGCTTCTTTCACTGCCAGCCAAGGCTAGTTTAACTGATTCAAGGTGAGCAGTAACCTTTACAGCAGAAAGTGGTGAGGCTGCAAGTGCAGACACCGTAGCTGCCCAGGAATTCCAGCAATCCTTAGAAAGGTTATTCCGAAGGCACTCATTTACCCCAATGGATCTTAAATGTTAGTAAGGCAGGATGATTTGGAAAGAGGATCCCAGAACAATGTTACATCAGGAAAGCAGAAACTGATGCAGGCTTCAAAGCAG
Source organism: Ctenomys sociabilis (assembly GCA_004027165.1). Taxonomy (NCBI): domain Eukaryota; kingdom Metazoa; phylum Chordata; class Mammalia; order Rodentia; family Ctenomyidae; genus Ctenomys; species Ctenomys sociabilis. The sequence goes on along the minus strand of PVKA01010924.1, from coordinate 11,100 downwards.
CAAAGGAGAGACTTGCTGCTGTTCGATGGTGATGCTTCTGGCAACCTGAGACTAAAGCCTCTTAGTTTCCCATTCAGAGAACCCAAAAGCCCTCAAAAACATAGCCAAGGGCTCTCTACCTGCCGTATGCAAGAGGAAATCCAAAGCCTGGGTGACACAGGCCATTTTCCAGGACTGGCTTCCTACCACTTAATCCCAGAGAAAGAAATCCCTTTCAAAATTCTTTTGCTACGTCACCCCCCCCAAATGGGTGAGTTTCATCCCAACATCTGCCACTGCATACTATAGCACTCATCTAACCTATGGATCATGGAGTTATTGCAACTTCCAAGACATATTGTTTACATCACACTTTTGCCAGACAGCGAACACAACTGATGAAACGGGAACAACCTTACAATAATTTTAGAAGGTCTGATGGAAATAGACGCCCAGAAAAAAGACAGAGTCATGAGGAAGAAGGAACTGTAGAACCAGAGATTCACAGCACAGGAAATGGCAAGGGGATTTTTTTTACTTGAAGAAGCACTACTTAGGTTCTGAAGTGCAGGACCCCAGTGTGGAACGATACCCAAAGGTTGCAGCCTCAGTTCATGATTCTTCCAGGGCTACAGAGTCATCTGTGATGAGGAAAAAGAGCCTGGATCCTGTGCTTAAGGGAGTGGGCAGAACTGAACCCATCAAAAAAGAACATTCATCAACATCAGCTGTGAGCAAATTCCATCTTGCCCTTGTTCCTGTTGACCCCTCAGCTGCCCCGCCGCCCGCCTGCCCACCTCCTGCAGTCTGCAGCCCTGGCCATCAGCTCACGTGGCGCGGTCCCCTAGACGCCAGTTGCTGCACTGTACTGCCCCACAATTTTAAGGTAACTAATAAGGTAAAACTAGTTTACCACACCTGTGTGTGTGTTTGGGTTTTTTTTTTTATGCTTTATTTTGTACATTTATGTCAAAGGTGTATAACACTTACTTTGTTGGACATATGAATGAATCCAACCTATGCACACCTCCCAAAACAAAGATCCTTTATACGTTGGGGACTGACTATATTATTCTGCCATAAGGAAGGAAAAATTTGAGTCATTTGTAGGTAAATGGATTCACCTTTTGACCAAACGTTAAATGACACAAATCTGATATACAGATTAAATATTACATGGCTTTCACTACATGAGAAAGCCAAAATATACAGAGCAAAAAAAAAGATATAAAATAAACAATAAAGCCAGGTGTGGGGGCACACACCTGTAATTCCAGCACTCAGGAGGCTGCGGCAGGAAGATCACTGAGAATGTGAAGTAAGCCTTGGACACATGGTAGTTTTTTTCGTATTTATTTATTTATTTTAGTAATTTTAAAGTCTTTTTTTTTTTTTTTGGTGGAACCAGGGATTGAACTCAGGCCTTTGTGCTTCCCAGGAAGCGCTTCTTCCACTGAGCCACCTCCCTGGCCCCATTTTTTTTTTCATTTTTAAAGAATAAAAAATAGGGCTGGGGAGATGGCTCAGTGGAATAAGTACTTCCTTGGCAAGCACAAGGGTCTGAGTTCAATCCCTGGTTCTGCAAATAAATAAATAAATAAATAGTAGCAAAAAACAAACAAAAAAAAATAGAAATGATATAGAATATCACTAAACAAAATAATAAGAATTCAACAATGATTGTTATATTGCATAATATTGTCTTCAAATTAGTTGTTTAGATTACCAGATATAAGCATGCAAAACTGGTTTTTAAAAAGTTGTAAGAAATTAAAAATAAAAAAAATTAAAGCATTGACTGCTCCTTGTTAGACAAGCAGAAATCAGACTATAATTATCCAAGCTATCATGTGTATATACATAAATATATCTTTTTCCCTTCCTATCTCTTTTCTTTTCTCTTATCCCACATGTTCCTTTCCTTGGAATAGATTCTTTCTCTTTCACAGTATCTATTTTACCTTTCAGATTGTATTACTCTTTCAGGTTTGTTAAAGTGTTTTTGCCAGCTTTCAATGGAATTCTCAATTTCCAAGACATGCATTCTTGTTCTTTCCTGTATTATTTAATGTTTCTATGATTTTTCTATTCTCTACCTTGAAACATTCAAAATATTTTCCTTTTTTTCAGAAAGAATACACAAGCTGAGTATGGTGGCACACACCTGAAATCCCAACACTTGGGAAGCTGAAGGTCCAAGTTTGCTATGAGTTTGAGGTCAGTCTGGGCCACATAGTGAGGCCAGCCTGAACCAACTACAAGATCCTGTCTCAACAACCAAATCAAAGAAAAGAAATAAAAAGAATGAAAGAATATATATTATGTAAACAAAAATCCTCAAAGTGAGTTTAAATACATTTTTTAAAATGAAGTTTAGTAGGCAGGCAGCAACTACCCAGTATTTCCCCACTAAAGAAGAAATCTAACTCCTGAGCCTCCTGACCTCTATTTCTCCAAGTTTCTGCCTCCTGCCCCAAGTGCAACAGGATGTGATCCATGTTTATCTGGTAAGGACAGAGCATTACTGTGAACTTCTGCCCTGTATCTAAAACCTCCCCTAATAGTAAAATGTAACCTTCGTAAAGAGTATCTGCAAAATTCAACTTAGCTCCTCTTTTTTGTCCTCCCCAATTTAAAGTAGAGTATAAAACCACCCTGGCCCTATAATTTGTTGCCCAGAATTTAGAGAAGTTATTTCCTCTGGGTCAGAACCAGCTTAACAAAGAGTTTGATTTTCTCCACCTCTTTGAGTGCCCGCTCTGTTTCCTGGGCCACTGGAGACTTGCAACTTCTGATTCCCATAACACTGTAGGATTTACTGGGAAAACCCTGAACAGGATGACCCTGATATTGGAGGAACCCAGAATACTTGCCTTTCCAACCTTTTCAATGCTTCTGTAACTAGTGATGCAACCAACGGGTCGTGGACTACAACAGCAAACCTCAAAAAAAAAAAGAGAAAATAATTTTATACTCAAATGCATTTTAGTTTTTTTAAATCATGTAATAAAAGTTAAAAAGAAATGAATTTCAATTCATTTTCCTTTTACAGAGTCCTCAGTGTTCCACTCCTCACTTCAGTGTATATATATATATATATATATATCTGTAGTTTATCACATGCTCTCATAGTTTTACCTGTTCATTTGAATGCCTCCCACTGAACAAACTAAATGTGCATGCAGGCACAGAGGCCTGTAATCCCCACACTCAGGAAGCTGAAGCAGGAAGATCACTGCAAGCTCAAAACCAGTATAGGCTGCACAGTGAGTTCAATGCCAGCTTGAACTATATAGCAAAGTCTCAATGAAAAAAGAAGTTCAATATAATTTCAGGCTAAAAGAACAAGTAATATGTATTACTTTGTTCTGGTTATAAGACTATTTTATAGGAGAAAGTACATAAAACATAGAAAAATGCTGATAGACATACATTCCCTTAATCACTAAGTATTCCTTTAATGTACCTTGGAGAATAAACTTTGGGATCTAGAAAGAGAACTGCATACAAAGAAATTTTTTTTTACTAGCCTAATACCAATTCTCAATGAATAAAGGCCCAAAGTCCCTTTCTATAAGCACTGATCCTCCTTCCTCCCATGCCCAAATAACCAGATCGCTGATGCATGTAATACTGAAATTTACAATTACATAAATAACTCAGGATGACTGGGCTGTCTCTAAGAAAGCTGCCGTTCTTCCATCACTGAGATTAATATTTTCATTGTACACCTGCTATTCCTTTACCTTCAGAGAATCTAGAAGAGAAGCCTGAATGCCTTCATTTCTTTGCAAACAATGTAAAATTTCTTATTGCTGAATTTTATGTCTTATTTTTCTCTAATAGCAAAGGAAAACTTTTGTTTTGCATGAAACACTGTCAAGCAGCCATGGAGGACAATTTGTGAAACATTTATAAAATATAAATGAGTATGTTACTGGTGGAGGGGACCACTGAGCACTGAACCTATAGCCCTCACACTGAGCTACATCCCCAGAGCTTTTTGCTTTTCAAATTTTGAGACAGGGTCTTGAGAAATTGCTTGCCATAGACTCCATTTTGCAATCCTCTCTTCTCAGCCTCCCAAGTATAAGAATTACAGAATATAATTCTAGAATGTAGAATGCTAGAATGTACCACCCCGCCTACCAGATAATTCATGTTCTTGCTCTCTTTCTCTGTCTCATGAGGTGTTAGTGGGAAGCAACATCTTGTACCCACAGCCCCTAAAAATGCATATCTACCACTAATTTAATTATGGGAGCCAAGAGGTTAAAAACACACAAGAAAGATTCAATTTACTGCTTGTTTGTTATTAGAGATTAATCTGAAGTTTGATTATCTATTTTATCTCATTATCTTTTTTTTTTTTTTTTTTTTTTTTT
>PVKA01010923.1:0-62750 GCA_004027165.1 Ctenomys sociabilis | reverse complement strand
TTAAATCCAATTCAAAACTCTGTTAAAATACATTTCTCTAATCATTAACATTAGGAATAGAAAAGCATGGATTTTATTGCCTCTCATCTGTGACAAGTATTTAGCATACACTTCACCCCTCTTCTACTGCCTGTCTCCCAGTCTTGTTTAGTGTAATAACCCCTGAGCACCTACAGCCATGTCTGGTACCAAGCTGTTGTTTAACAGATCCTGTTGAGTCAATGAAGGAATGATGCGAGTTTATCCTTACATTGTTCCCAGGTTCCTACTGGCCCCTGAGGGTAGACTTTCCCATCATCCTTTGCTGCCTTTCCATAGCAGTCACTTGAAGCCGTAGGTCTCCTCCTTTGTCTCCTGGGCCTGCTTTTTCTATTGGGGGGGACAGTAAGAGGCAAGAATGGAAAGGGCCCTGTCTTTGGAGTAAATAAGCAAGGTGAATTCTCTGTTTGCTCATTACTACATAGTAGGGTAAGTATCTTCCCCTCTCTGGACATCAGTAATGCTTCTGTAAAATGGGCAGTGGTGATAACCTGTAGGTGTAATGACTGACAGATATGGGCAATGCCTGGTATACAGGAGGGATCCAGCATCTTCAGCTACTAGATTTTGCCTAGTCTCTTTCAAATGATAGCATAAATAAAGAGGCCCTGGAGTCCTGGAACATTGCCTTTCTCTTCACATGTCCAGTTGTCTCCTTTAATGAGCATCGGAGCATTTATGATGAGTTACTTTATGCTTGCATGCCAAATATACCAGAGAAATAGCGAAGAATCAAGTGGCTTTTCTAATATTCTGACTTGTGCTTCCACCACAGTCGCACATGGTTCTTCTGCAGTAGCACCTCTGCTGCACAGCAATGCTGTGTTCCCATAGCCAACTCTCCCAGCACACAGTCAGTATGCCTCTTCTCTTGGTGTCCTCAGCCTAGGACTCCTATATTCATTAGATGGGTAACTGAATGAATGGTGCCTATTGTGTATATCTTGCCTCTTTCTCAACCACGCATAGAGATTTTCTGCAATCTTCTGGATGTCAAACGTGTAGAATTGGCTCTCTAGCTCTTTGAGCCTGCATTGGTTCTGCAAAGTGCCAATTTAAAGAGAAAAAAATGATGTGTTTTCTTATTTGTAGTGGTTTAAGTCCATGGACTCACTGGCTAGCGTGTTTCTTTAGGGGAGGAGGAGTGGCAATGTATGCAGAGCACAGCTTCTTGTCCGCAGCTTTTAGTTTGAATTTATGTGTGTAGGCATCTCTTTCACACAGAATCTGATGAGCTGGCATTTATTTTTGACAGCATCTCAAATCTTGTGAAAGTCAGAGCTGATGGTTGGCATTGTTTTTTAGGAATTTCTCAGATGGTGACAGGGCAGCTTTGATAATAAAAAAAAGGATCCTTAAAAAGATGTCTTCTTAGAGTTCTTCCACAGAAACTCAAATATCAGCAAAAATTAAAAAGGAACTTATGAATTTCCAAGGTGAAAGCTTTTGTATGCATCAGCTTTCTTCAGACCAGACACAAATACACGAACACACAATTATTGAGATGTGTTTTTTTCTTCTGTAGTTCACTATAGCAGTAATGACTGCTTAAATCCCCGGACATGCTTTGCTCATCGTTCTGGTCACTCAGCTAGACTACATTTCCCAGGCTTCCTTACAGTTATATGTGTGTGGCCCTGTGCCTGAGTTCTGGCTAGTGAGGTGGGAGTAGAAATGGTGCCTACAGCTCTGATCTATCCATCAAATCTCTCTAGAATTCCCCCAAAGCTCTTTCTTTTTTTAATGTATCAGTTATTTAATTAGGTTCTTAGTAAGAAATTTAGAACACTAATTTATGAGGATAAATTCCATTTGTCAAAGTTCTGGTAGCCCCAGAGCTGAGGAACAACTTTGATTTTTGCTACAATTTGTGAGTCCACCACTTTCTGATCCACCTTTCTCTGTTCTGAAATCTGGTATCTCTCTTTCTTAGTGTCAAGATCTCACCCTCCTGGTGTCTGGGTTTCTGCAGCTTCTTCTTCTTCTTGAAGTAAGCATCAGTGAAGTGTTTGGGAATTTTCACTTTGCTGATATTAATTTTTGTAGAGGTGGCAATGACATATTTCTGGTGTGTTCTTTGTAGAGGAGCATGACAAAGGCTAAGAGGCCCAGTAACAAGTAGCAAGCCACTGGCCAACTGCTTTAGGAAGACCTCTCTCTTGCCTCCATGAAGACCGGTGAGGATGATCCAGATGGTGCCGGGAGTGATGCTAGCTTGAAGTTTCCTCACATGCTGACTGAAGGGTTTCTTGTGGTGGCTCAAGAGCTTTCAGAATCTAGGCATTTTTCAAAGCTTATGCACCCAGGTACCTCCATTCTTGTCGCCACAGACTGGTTTTGTGATCATAGCAAGAACATTCTCCTTTTTCTTCTCAACCTCCAACTTAGCAGCTGCACATTTTCTCTTATACAAAGACTTTCTGGAACACATAGCAGATCAGGAGTATCTACCAATTCTTCTAACCAGGACAGGATTTCGGCCACAGTGGGGCTGCCTCTTCTTGGACATTTTTGCCTTCACTTTACCCTTTTCACCAATATCACTGATAGTAGCCTTCTTGGCTTCATTCAGGTTTCTTCTCTTTACTGTCTGGCTTCTCAATTTTTTTCACCTGCTATCTTGCAAGATGGGAAAGAGCCCAATGGTCTTTCATTACATGATGGCTGTTTAAGACAGAGCCAATCCCCAGGGTTACCTTGAAAGCTATGGTTAAAGATGGCATAGCTTCCTCTGCTAGGGAGGATGATTGCATGAACAGAATTGTCTGATGTACAGTGCCCACCCTGGACTGCTCTGTAAATAGGAAATAATGAGCCATTATCAAGTCTTTACAAGTTTAGAGATGTTTGTTAAGCACTTTATCCTACTTTAACTAAGTCTTATTCTTTAGATATTTTAAAGTACCCTCCTGAAAGCCTTTTATATATCAGGAATTATGATAAGTGTAATCCTTCAAGAGTCCTGAAAATATACCTTCATTTTATAGATAAAGATGCATTGCAAAGTGGGAAGGAGGTGAATATTTTGTGCATGGTAGGTGGCCCTGAGTTGGCAGAGAGGGTGGCATTGAGGGGCTATCAGTGAGGCTTGACAGTGAGAGAAAGCAATGATGATGGAGGAAAGGAAGCCTGAGCAAGGCTAAGGGCCTTGCCATGTGCCCAGGGCCCACAGCTCAAAAATGCTATGCCATTTTCTTGGACCATAATTCTTGTCAGCATTGCTTCAAGGTTCCACTGTCTCTGATTACCATAACTCAAAAGGTGATAAAACTGGTACATGTGTGTTTTTTTTCTTTAAATTCTTCATTCATGAGCATGCACTCAACAAAAATTAGTTCACCTTATATATAGAAAACATCTAGTTTTTCCAACCATGTGACTTTTACTTATTTTGCTTTAAATAATTTCCTTAGACAGATTTTTCATGTCAGAACCATAGCCATCTTGTCATCCTTTTGCTACCAGACTTCAGAAAGAATGGGTGAGGAGTCAGTGACAAGCTTTTAAACATTTGAGTCTCTTACCCTGTATTTCTGGTTGGAGATAGTGCACTTAAATACTTTTCTCTCTTATCTTGCATTTCTGGCTGAAGAAAGTAGCACATATTTTAAAAAGAAAACATTATGTTGATAGAGCAGCCTTGATAATAAAAAAAGAAACCTTAGAAGGTGTTTCCTTTGAGTTCTTCCAAAAAACGCCCTAAAATTTCAACAAAAAAGGAGCTTCTATAGCAAGAAAGGAATAGCATTCTTCAGTCTTGCCAGAGAAAACTGGTACATGTGTAGTTTTATTCTTTACATTCTTAACACATGCACACACATTCAACAAAAATTAGTTCACCTTATATATGGAAAACATCTATTTTCTCCAACCATATGACTTTCACTTATCTTGCTTTAAATAATTTCCTTAGACCAATTTTTATATCAGAACCATAGCCATCTTGTCATCCTTTGCTGCGACAGGATACTATTCTGTGGTAACTTACCAGGTCCCTCTAGGGTGATATTTAGACTGCTTTTGGTCTTTCTAACATGATGGAGCTGTGTTAAACATGCTTGTGCATCTATCTTTGGAGTAGGGTCCTAAGAGGGAGATTGTAAATGCACCAATGGCCCTTTTCCTCTGTCCTGAACATGTAGAGACCTGTGATTATTGCAGAAAGTCCCAATGGTTGGGCCAGGGCCACAGCTCAGCAGTGTAAGTGCCTGCCTGGGAAGTGGGAGGTCCTGAGTTTGATCCCCGGTACCAACGAAGAAAAGAAAGTCCAAACGGTCAATAGATTAAAAAATAGACTCAATGAGTTTAATTTATCAAGTTAAGGCAACTAAGGAGAGCAGAAGAAAGGGTTTCTAGAACCTTGGAAGGTGGCATCTATGCTCCAGTCCTGTGGCAGAGACTAGCAGAGAGGAGGCACTACCATCCCAAAGGCAGATGGTGGCACATTCTGCATGTTGGCCACGTTCTCTGCACCCTCCCAGCAGCAACAAGATAAGCATTGTGTGAAAAGCCAGGGGTGATGGGGCTCAGAGACCTGGATCAAGGTTCTCCCTGGCAGTGGCTGAGCCAGTAGGACCCAGAGAGAGAGGGACAAGGAGTGGAGGCCTAGATGTCACCTCAAAATTCCTGCTGGGATTGAAGCTGAAAGTTGCAGGACAATTGCTCCTTAGAAGCAAGATAAACCTGATGTGCCTGGGCAGCTTTCAGGGCGAGCAGGCAGCTGCAGGCGGAAGTCCTTGTCTGTGGGCACAGCTGCGTGTGCTCTGAGATGCCCCTGTCTGTGAGGGATGCTCCTGGATGATGATGATGATGATGATGACCAGGATAATGATAACAGTGGCTGTGGTTGGCAATGGGAAGAAGGCAGGGCTGAGGTAGCTCAGAGGGAACATGTGCGTGTGTGCCTGTGCATGCAGCATGATGGAGTTGTGTGTGTGCGAGTGTGCTACATATAAGGGGTATGTGTGTGTGTGTGTGTGTGTGTGTGTGTGTGTGTGTGTGATGTAGGGTGTGTTATGGCAGGCTTATGAGGGATGACTGTGGCATCATAGCATACTGAGAAAACATAGCATAGGTGTGGGTGTGATGTGACATATGAATGTGTATGTGTGTCTCGGGGGGGTTGCTGATTCCATCTCCCAGACCACTTGCATTGCCCACCAAAGACACTGCTCACCTTGTGCTTTTCCTCCTAGCTTTCCTGTTTCCTAGAGCAAAACTGCCAGCTTCACTGACCAAACTTTCTCCACCATTTGTTTCCCTCCAAAAGCCATGCATTAAGTATAAGAAGAGGGTTCTACTGGTACAGTTACAGAGAGAGGCAGTGTCCTTCAGAGTTATTTGATTACTCCTTTTAGTGTTACGTTATTATACTTACCTTCTTATTGAGGTATAGTTAGTGTATATGTGTGCAGAATATACAAATCTTAAGCACTGATTGGGTTGTAAGTGCATGTGTATTCATCTACTAGCCACTGCCAGATTAAAATAGGAAATAGATTCCCAAAATACATATAGAACGTAGAATAGAATGTCCCTAAAACTCCCATGAGCTGATAATGTCTAGTCAGTAGCCCCCCAAAGTAACCACTACTCTAATGTATCCAGTGATTAGTTTTGTTTGGTTCTAGATATTCATGTCAATTGAATTTTACTTATATAATCCTTATGACATTGATCCATGGTATTGCTTATGTTAGGAGTTCCTCTTTACTGGTGCATAGTATCTTATTGTGTGGATGTATCACAGTTTGTTTATCTAGTCTCTGCTGAAGGACATCTGGGTGGTTTCCAGTTTGGGGCTATTGAAAATAAAGCTGCTTCAGATATTCTTGAACATGTCTTTTAGTGGCCATATGTACAGCTGTCTTAATGTTGTCTGTGATAGCATTTGACAAAGATAGAGCTTGCAAAAATAACCTCTTGCCAAAAATCAGAAAACATCAACAACAAAACCCCCGACTTACTCCAGCAGGCTGCCTGGGAAGAATGAAGCAATTGATGGCATAAGGCCTGTCTTTTATTTTATTTTATTTTTTAAAAATATTTAGTGCAGGGTCTATAGGGTCTCACTACACAGATTAGACTCATAGTGATCCTCCAAGCACTGGAATTACAGGCATGTGCCACCACACCCAGTCTTAATCTGTGTCTCAGCATACCTTGGGGGAGGGGCTGGCACAGCACACCAGGGATCAAACCCCCCCTTTGCCCTGCATGTGTCTAAACAGGCACTTTAGTCCACTGAGCTACCTGGCCATCCCACAATGAGGCCTATTTGAATCCAACTACTTCTCTCCCTTGGGAGATAAGGGCATTACACTGGCAAGGGTGGTAGATCTCTGGGGTGCAGAGTTCTGCTGAAAAAATAGACATCATCTTCGAGGGTTGCAGTATCTATATAGTCCGGATTCCAGGATTAAATTATTCATTGGGGGTACACTGGGATCTCTGGAAGGCTGATGGGTATGTCAAGCTCTGCAGTGTTGTGAATTGGGCTCCAGTGTCAAGATTTGCAGGAAACTTGCAAAGATATACAAGTTACTTAGCAGGAGCTGGGATCTTAGGAATATTCATTCATCTTATTTCTGATTCATAGAACACCAGAAAGAATTTCAGGGAGTGAAGTAAGAGGAACCAACACATTTTCATCTGCACAGTGGTGGTTTCACACTTTTGGGTGTCCCTCTTGCCTAGCCTTCTTTTAGCAGAAGTTGTCCCAGTGCCCTTGGTGCTCAGCTCCGCCTGCTGGCTCACCTGGCTCACCTCTGCTCCCTGTGTGCTTACTGTGTACTCGTGTCACTCCACTCCAAGACTTTAGGATTGGCCTTAAGGCAAGCTTGACCCAGACAAAGGGCAAGCAAGAAGCTGGGGAGCTTCTGGCCTGGGCAGGCCTCAACTCATGTCACAGTACAATTGGAAGACAAAAGCCTGGCTCCCTCCAGCTCAGTGGAGAAAACAACACCCCTTAACTCCTGGGATGCAGCCTGCATGGCTTGCAGCAGCCAACCGCATTATCACACTGCATTACCACGCCCTGCATTAGCTCCTCGTGCTTCCCCTCTGCTGCTGCCTGGGATCCCCTTCCACACTTGCTGTGTGGACTCAGGTATTGGTCTTACAGTGCTTTTGGTTGGTTCTGAATTCAACAGTGCTTGTACCCAAGGAGAACTGTTCTCTGGAACACACATTAATTTTATGTGGGAATTTTGAAAATTCCAAGGCACCCTTTTTATCATTTACTCTGGGGTTCAGCTAAGCAGGTATCTTTGCAGTGGATAAGCTTGTGATCAAGGGCTGGCTCAGGGGAAGACAATAATAAATAGTATTTAATTTTCAGGCAGCAATGAAGGCAGACAGCTTCCGTCCCACTGCTTCCTGTCACTGTCGCTCCCAATACTGTGCATGATGGATATGTAACTGTAGAAAGGTGTGGGGAAATCAAATCATTTAAGACATCGAAGAGTGGGAGAGGGTAGGAAGAGTGGGGGTGAGGCTTGGGCACTTCTATTTAAAAAACATTCTAAACTGCTCTATAGCCTGGAGGAAAATGGCTTATAAAAGAGAGCAAAAACAATTATACGTCCATCATGACATGTTTCCTTAAAAAAAAAAAATAGTTTTGATTTGTTGGGGATAGTACACTTTTAATGAATTTTCTTTTGATTTAGATTTTCCAAAATGTAGCAGTAATGTAGGCATGAATAATTTAAAAAGAATTCCAAGATGAATCCTTTTGGGGAGAAAATCATAATGCACAAAGCAGTTTGTCCAGGAAATATTTTAATCTTTCCTTGGAGGACTGGTTTTTAGTTTTGGGTTTTTTTTTTTTTTTTTACGTCACTTAAGAAGGGGAGCAGAGGTACAGAATTAGCCGTAACATTTGATGACTTGACTTCACCTTTGTGGTTCTGGAAGAGTAAACACAGGAACCTGGCTCCGAAGGCTGGGGCGAGGGAGCCAGAGCCCCACAGCATGCAGAGGGCAGATAGAAGCTTGGCTCACTCGGGCTGCAGAACAAGTGTGGGGATCAGTTTGAGGGTGCAAAAAAAACACCTCAGGCCATAGAAAGATCAGGATGGTGGAGAGAATGCATTTGGGGTGTTGAAGGACTCCGGTTTGGCTGGTGCCCCTCACTGCCCCGGGCAAATTTCAAAGCACACAAGCTGTTTAAGTTACATTCTATAAACCTTTCCCCAGCGGCTGTGCTTGCCTGGTCTAATCCGGCACAGTGCCACACACATTTTCTAATCGTTTTTGCTGTTTCACTGATTGTGGAATTAGAGGCATCCACTGTCTGGTAAAAGTAGGTCACAGGAGTTCCTGACTCTGCTATGTTGCTAATAGATTTCTGAATGGCAGCATACAGGCGCCTGAATGTGACATTGGAACAGAAGAACAATGGTGATCACTCACTGACGATTTTGCACTTGAGTCATTCTTCTCCTGGGCAGGAACATACGCAGGGGGGAAGGCCTGCAGATTACAGGTGCTGGGGAAAACGAAGTGAGCCACGCACAGAAGTGTTCATTGCAGGCAAGTGAATGCTTTAATCAGACTCTTATCTCCCCAGGCCCCCTTTTCTTGTAGTTCTCTGCCACTCACTCACTCTACTCCTGCCACTGCCTTCCTTGGAATTCCAATGCCTCCGCAACGGCTGTCATACTGACTAGCCTTACACATGGAGTCCCCTTCCACTAGACCACCCTCTGTCCCTCTCAGCTGCCTTGCAATCTGCCATCACTGTCTTGCTCCTCTTGCCACACCTTCCTTTGCACCCTCTTTTTCTCCTCTTCCTGTTTTCATTTCTCCCCATATTGTCCCAGCTTTAGGATGTGGTTATTCTGACAGACTACATAGAAAATGAAACTGCAATGCCTTATAATAAAGTAGTTATTAAGTTATTTCTCACAGAGGAAAAAAAAGAATTTAAGTCAGAAGATAAAGACCTCAGCCTTGTCAAGTTCACCATATGGACATTGCTATTGCAAGTAATGATTTAGATAGGGCATACTTTGGGTGTCTCTCTTGCTTGCTCTTCTTCTTTGTAAAAAATATGAACAAGTTTTGTGTAAGTCAGTTACTTTTTCTGGCTCCAGACAATGGCATTCATTATCATATCTGACCCAAACCTATTGCTTGCATGTGTTCATGCTTAATTTGAAAAATGATGGCAGTGATTTCCTTGATACCTCATACTCACACAGAGCTACTTTACCATTAGCTGCCCTAGAATCCAGAATCTCCTACAGGTACGGGGCTTGCCCTTAGCTCAGCACGGGGCTTGCCCTTAGCTCAGTCGTTTAAGCACCCGCTCATGCAAAGGAAGTCAGAATCTCCTACAGGAGGAGGGAGAATAAATCAACATAAATGATGTAATAAAATCCTCATAAATAGCAACCGGTAGTAAATTAACATATACACTACCTTTAAAATGATCATGTATGGAAAAGTTGAGTCCAGCAAACAGCTGGCTGGGTGCCTGCCTTTGACTAACTGGCTGAGATACAGCTGCTAGAACAATATTTGAGAGTGAATCCTAAATGCAGAAATCTGTCTTTTATAATAACACACACACACACACACACACACACACACACACACACACACACCATGCACATCAGTTCCTTCGTTTGACAAACCCTAATTTCATTGGGATTGACAGCACTGCCTGTGTCGAGCATACATTTAACAAATGAGATTGAACAACCACCCTACTCAGTTTCATCTAATCTAATTTGACAGCAAAAGCAGGTAGGCAGAATAATGTACTTATGGAGGGGGCAACAATGCTTTCCCTGGGGTTAAATGACATGGTTTGCTAGTTCAGGGCTAAAGCAGGTATCTCCTCTGATGCTTTTATATTCTTTTTGTCTCACTTTTTGAATTGGAATATACCAAACTTTTTTTTTTTAATTTATGTATTTGGTACAGGGTCTCACTATGCAGCTTGGACTTATTGCAATCTTCCTGTTTTAGCCTCTCCAGAGCTGGGATTACAGAATGTGTCACTTTCATTGGCTGGCTTAGTGTACCTAGGGTGGGGCCGGCATGGCATGACCTACTGGGGATTGAACCTGGGTCCTTGCATTTGCTAGGCAGATGTTTAGACTGCTTAGCTATCTCTGCGGTCTGAACTGAGGTATAAAGTAAGTAAAGTGAGCCCATCTTAAATGTATAAGCTAATGCATTTTAGCCGATGTGTATGTTAGTATAAGCACTACACCAATCAAAATACAGAGCATTTCTGTCCCTGTAAAAAGTTTATTTTCTAGCAAGGAGACAGACTTTTACAAAGGGAAGGGGCTCAGGAGGTGGAGGGAGAGGGATGAAGGAAAGGGGAGGGGCCTGAAAAAAGAATTGAGCCTTGTATGGACATGTGCCAATTCCCTACAGTGAATGCAGTCACTATGTACTACAAACATGTTCACTCCCCAATCAATATAGCCTCCTTCTCCCATTCTTTCCAACTTGTAAGAGAAAAAGCAAAGATCACTGTACCTTGATTTTGAATTTCTTATAAAGTACATCACATAATATATATTTCTCTGTCTGGTTTCTTTCACTCAATGTAATACATTTGAGATTCACCCATGTTGCTGTAGGCATCAGTAATTCATTCTTTGTTACTGCTCTGTAGTATTCTATTGTGTGGATATAACAAGGTTTATATACTGCCAGTGGACATTTGGGGTGTGGGTTGCTGGTTTTTCGCTGATCTTCAGTTTTAACTAACATTTTCTATGTGGTCTATAGAAGGGCATCCTAGAATGAGCAGGAATGCCACGCCTGTTGGTGAACTTCTTCCAAATTGGTGGCAAAATCCATTCACCACCACTTAGACAGGGACTCTGGATCTGGGCAGGGAGGACTTGCAGGAGTTACCTTTCTCCTGAGTCTTAAGCCAGCTCCAAGTAATCTTATCACCTCCCTGACAGAAATATAGTTGAGGATGGGCTTCATCTCCTCATCTTGAATCCCGATATGAGGGGAGAGCCAGTGAGTTTAAGGAACCGGTGGGCTGGAGGAAACTGGGGTGGGTTCTCAGATGTCCAGAAAGGGAGAGAAGCAGCTTCTCATCTGGAGTGTCTCCCTTTGGGCAGACTCAGGGACATATCTTCAGTCTGGGCATCTTTTCTGATCATTCTTACATCTTCCCCCTTTCAGAATCTAGGAAATGAATACACTGTAATTGCCTCTTGAAGAAGCTGACTAGGCAGTATGGCTTGGGAAGGCATTTGTCATTGAACAGAAACAGGGCACAAAGGGTTGTCACCTTAGAAGGCACAAAGGGTTGTCACCTCCCTCCAGCTGGTGGATAAGGAGAGCAGCTGTATGTATAGTTGCATTGGAGTTGAGGGGAGGGGCAGCTCTGCAGCCCGGAACTGTTGGTGTGATGCCATACAGGGAAGGTAGATGTTTCACCACCCTGCTTGCTGGGGATTATCTTTAAGCAGTGAAAATCCCAGGGACTGGGAAGCCCCTCAGTCTGAGCAAATTGTGACAGTTTGTCTCCCTAGAAGAGGGAGCCCTTTTTGCCCATTTTTCTGCATTTTCAGTTAACAAATACTACTGTGCTTCTGTTACAGACTGTGCACCTTGCGAAGTTTGAGGAATAGACTGGTAACTGACAAGGCCCTGGTAAGCTCCCTCCCCTTCCAGAGCACTTCCTCAGGAGAGAAAGGTGGGATTTAAAGTGATTAGAATATTCTGCAGAGCTTGCTTCCTTAGGGCTAATGAGGCAGCGAAGGCTTTAACTGGGAACATAGTGGAGGCTCTGGAAGCAGGTGAGGGAGCTCATCCTGTCAATCTTCATTATCTCCTTAGCACATCCGCAGAGTTCTAGAGCTTCTCAAAGGGAAAGAAGGACTGGGATGGGGAAAAGGAGAAAAGAAGGAAGACTACACACACACACACACACACACACACACACACACACAAGCTAAGATAATTGTACTCGTGATTTCTGAGTTCATTGAAAGGAACAGAGTGCTTATATTGTTTGATCAATTTTGCATGCCTGTATCTGGTAATCTGAGCAATTACTTTGAAGATAACACTATACAATATAATAGCCATTGATAATTTCACGTCATCTTCTTTTTTTTATTTTTTTCTCTTTAAAACAACTTTTTAAAAAGCTTAAATAGCCAACTCTGTTTCACTCACAGTGACAATGGAACAAAGCAAGGTGGGGTGATAAGGAAGTAGACGGGCTTGGGTTTATGGATGTCATCCTTTCGTGCTGCTTACATCCCCACTTTGGGAGCCGCACTTTTTCTCTCTGTTGGGTATAGAAAGGTGCTTTAGGTAGTGAACAGGAGTCCTTAGCATTCTCCATACCCATAAATGCAGACTGAAAAGCATGCCCTGGAAGTCTTTCTCATCTTTTCAGATCATGTAGATAAAATGGAGAGGGCAAGGATGATGTACTGGGGTTAATAATTTAGTATGGTTGTAGTGCTGATTTTCTGTGTGTTGTGTTACAACAGAATAGCATGTACTTCTAAGTATCTAAACATAATGGACACGTACTCTTGCCTAAGAGGCACGTTTGTTTTTTGTTAAAAAAAATAATGCTTCCTAATGTACGAGAAATATATAGCAATTGTTGGAAGGGCTGAAGGGCCACTCCACTGAAGGCTGGCTGATGAGTGTAGGGACACACACACACACACACACACACACACACACACAATCTTGTAAATATTTGTCTATCTAGCAATCATGCAACGAAGCAAAACCTCCCCAATCTAAAGCAGGTATGTGCATGGGAAGGTTCAAACGTTTAGCTCAGTGTTCAAGACATGGCCAAGCAGGAACAGGTGTCAACTTTTAGTCTTTCTTCTTCCTTAGCCCAGAGAGTGCTAAGGATGTTTCTATAAGATACGTCCTTTTATTGATGTCTATAGAAAAGATAGGGATGGATATTTTTTTTCTATGGGTTTTTTTTATTAAGTGTTAGAAACTGTGTAGATGTATTAGATTAATTTCTTTTTCTTCTTCCCCTATCCTTACCATTATGCAATTTCAACAGAAATCCTCCCAAACTACTCTTTTTTCTGTTACATGGAAAGCAATGACCACTTGTCTGCTCTGAGTACTGACCTTTGGGGGGCTCCCAACTGTCATGCAGCTTTTTCTAGTCTAGCTTGTGGCAGGTGGAGGAGGGAGGACACGACCCTCCCTTGGATGACCTCCGAGCTTTCCTTTGCAAGGAAGCAATAATGGAGACTTATCCATGAGGAACGAAGTGCCTCTTCCCTTTACAGTTTGATGATGGCTTTCTTTGTAGCTTGTTCAGCACGGCTTAGCCTGATTTATGATTTTTTTGCCATCTGGTTTATTTCTCTTGTTGTTTTGTATTGTTTCAAGTCTGCTTGAGATGATTTTTAACTGAGTATTTTTTGAAAAATACAAATAATAAGAAACAAATCACAGGAGCATTGTTTGAAAGTTAGGGATAAAAAGAGAAATTTAAATAGGATGCTGCTCTTTCCTGTGAAGTCCAGTAGCTAAAAATAAAGTTCCTTTAACTTAGTTGACCATGTACTAGAACATGTTCTCAGATGTGAATGTCATGGGAAACACAGTTGTTCAGAGAATTTTTGTGTTTTCTTTGTTAAAGGAAGGTAGAGGAGTGCTGCAAAATAAATTCACTTAATTAGTGGTTGAGTGCCTACGAGGCCAGCTGTGTTGCTGGCCGCTGTTGTGGACAGTTTGTGATGTCAGTGAGTTTTAGTCAGAGCTATGACTTATTTTCATTTGGTCTGTTTTCAGGTTTCATCCTATTAAGCTATGTTATTTTTTCTAAAGGCAAAATGCTGGTCAGGAGCGAATAGAGAGGAAGTCTTTCTATGAGATGGAGAGGTGGAGTTGGGTGGGAGCTGTCTTTGTTTTTAGAAAGACATGGTACTGAAGGTACTTTCTAAGTACTGGATACTGTCTGTATTCTGGGAAGACATGAAATATCAGTGACTTGCATAACTATGTTTAAACTATGTTCTTATTAAGACCAGCAGTCCTGGCTTTCCCCGACAAGGCAATTCTGAAAAAATTTTGGAAAAATATTCACAAGAGTGGAATTCATAAGTGGAACTGTGCAGCCATCAGCTGCACTGTTTAGACATAAAGTTGGATGAGCAAAGGGGAATTTCACAAGTATGGATTCAAAGCTTTTAAATGAACTTGCCTAATTGGTAGTAATGAGGTAGAGCATCTTGCTGGAAGGAAAACAAATCTTATGTCTAAAAATACTCTCTTAGATGTAAAAGCAAAAGCAGCAGCTTCAGGCAATGCTTGTGAATTATCTTGCTTAAGGATTTTGGAAGAGATTTAAGGATCACGGGTTAGTACCTAGCACTTGGCAAAATGCTCTGCACAATTTAGAAACCTTGTGAAAAGGTTGCTAAATCCACCTGACCTTAGAATCACCTTCAGTGAGCTTTTGACCTGTATATTCCTAGGCCTCATTAAGCTTTGGGGGATCAAAATGAGAGCTCCCCTAGCAAATTCTGGGTTTGAAAACTGTTACTCTGGTCCATTTCTCTGGAGAGGAATCTATTCACACCATCTTACATATTTTTTGCCTCACTGATGACCATAAAATAGCATCTTAGCACATGCCATTGACTCTAAATTGTACATTTATTCATTAGCCAAACCCCAACTTTAAACTCCAATCAACTATAAGATTCCTGGAAATGAGTGTATCAAGTGACATATAGTGTTTCCAAAGGTTTCGTTGTGCTCATCATTACTCTGATGAGTGCTCAGGACATCCATCTTCTAGGTTGGTAAACTAAAGATAAATACTGTTTAGATGCTTCAGGCATAGAAATGGTTAAAGGATAAATAGTGCCAAGTGACTAACAGGATGAGTGTTGGTCAGTGGGCAAATGAAAATTCAGTAAGGCTGTACTCTAACACACATATGGTGGGAAACTCTTTTACAGCCTCTCCCCCAAACCTCGCAGCATCTTTATGGGGGTTGTCTCAAACCCTATTTCATTCATGGGAAGTGGAGTAATAATCCTAGGTTCCAGAGTGGCAGAGGTACAGTCAAGTGTAGGCCTTCAAAGTTTACTGGACTACCTCCTTCTCCGCTCTTTTCTACTCTGCGTCTGATCCTGAGTTTTCTTCTGTTTATCATTCATAAATACCATTCTACATTTTAATGGGTTCTGCCACAGATGCAGCTTGGGGATGTTTTGGCTGTGGCTTGGCTCATCCAGGCCCATTCACTTCTCCAGAGACCTCTGTAATCTGCTTGGAGGACCTGCATGGTTCTCTGATTTGGCAAGTTTGAGAAGAATCAAAGGTAGGCCACTGGTTTGTGAATTATAAATGGGTTTTCCTTCATTTCTAGAATGTAATTAAGAAAAAAAGACTCAAGGAATCCCAAATTCCAAGCCAACAGCATTAAGCAGCTGCCAAAGAAAATGAGTATTAGCAGCCTCTGCTATGTGGCATGAGGGCCAGAGCTGCTCTCATGTTCTCAGCAGGAGGGAGTGACTGTGGCTTCAGGAATCAGAGTGGAAAGGGAGACTGGCAGGAAGGTCATTGCGTCTTCTGTGAAGATATTCTAAAGGTGCATAGGGTCCAGGCTGGCATTCCTCAGAGTTCATAGATGACTTACCATCATTGTCATTAATTTTCAGAGTGATAGTCTCTGGGATAAGACAGGGTAAGTCAGCTGTAAGCAATACTGACATTTAGGATGTGTGCGTGTGTGCGTGTGTGCATGCATGCACAGGCATGTGCAAGAAAGCTATCCTGAGCATTGTCAGCTGTTTAGCAGCATCCTGGCCTCTTCTGTCCACTAGCTCCCATTAGAGACCTCCCCCAGATGTGCTAATCAAAAATATCCCTTTGGGCCAGGGAGATGGCTCAGTGGAATAAGTGCTTCCCTGGAAAGCGCAAGGGCCTGAGTTCAATTCCCGGTTCCACAAAAAAAAAAAAAAAAAAAAGATAGCCAGGCATGGTGGTGCAGGCCTGTAATCCCAGCACTTGGGAGGCTGAGGCAGGAGGATTGTTGTGAGTTCGAGACCAGCCTGAGCTACAAAGTGAGCTTAAGGCCAGCCTGAACTACATAGTGAGACCTTGTCTCAAAAAGAAAAAAAAATAAAAATATCCCTTTGGTAATAGGGACAGAATTATGCTAGATTGAGAATCATTGATCTAGAACTATATTAACAAGAAGAGAGGAAGAGATCTGCTGGGACAGTAGATTGGAAATGCTGGTAGGACCCACAAATTTCCCACTTTTCTTTCTTACCTCAGCCAGCACAGGTGGTGTATAAAGTGCATGGATTTTTCACTTCCCCAGTTTCCCTTAAGAGGTGAGTACCCATTTTCCATACTGTGCTCCCTCACACTTATCCCTGATACACATTCCCACAGCCTCAGTTACTCTCCATAGCACAGACTGGTGGTTAAAGACATAAGCTCTGCAATAAGGGCTCCAACAGGGTTGAGGTGCAGCTCTCCCACTGGGTAGCAAGTTCCTTATTCTTTTCTTAACTGAGTTTCCTCACCTATAAGGTACTGATAATAATAGTATCTCCCTTGTAGGGTTGTTGAGAGGACTATCTGTATCTGTAAACATTTAGTTTGCATTTTTTGAATAAAACATATGTGATCTGAGTGGAAAAGCTCTGTTAAATACAGCCATTCAACAGATGTCGCTTGGGAGCTGAACAAAGCCTCATCCCTACCTTTCAGGTGTGCAGGAGTTTGACCATGGGCCAATTATAGTACCTTAGGCAGAGTTCTCAGTGGTCATTCTGTGCCCTGTGCTGACAGAGTTCACTCCTGCCTCTCAGCACTAGTGGGTGCTGTGAAAGCAGAGGCCACTGTCTGGTCTAGCCATGCTCTCCTGTAGAGTCTCAAAGTCAGATCCTTTATATCCCAGGAGCCATGCCTTTAGGACCCATGCAGTTCTTGGTACCTCACCTTGCCTCAGCTCAGCATTCCACACAATAAAGACTCCATTCTACATATCTACAACCACAGCCAAAAGAAATGTAACCTATTATTCAATATGTTGGTGCACTTCTGAGGAGTTTGAATCATACCAATCTTTCAATAGACTAGTTGAGAATATTGTCTTCCTTTCTCTTTCTCTTCTTCCCCTTCCTCTAAGCAAATATTCACTGAGCACAGACTGTGGGCCAGGCATTATTTTAGACCCTGACGGTAGAGCGATGAAATGGCATGCAATGTAGGTGTTTCCATTCCAGATGAAGTGTACAAGACAGACTGTAAACACTAAACAAAGACAAGAGTTTACAAATAGTGTGAGTCCTGAAGAAGACACCTGCAATTTGGGATGAGAAGCATATCTGGTATGGAAGTGGGGGCTGTTACAGATGATGGTCCTAGAACCTTTCCAAAACAGGAAAGTGTTGTGATATAACACTTTGTGAACCAGGGATTGAACTCAGGCCCTTGTGCTTGCCAGGGAAAAACTCACTCCACTGAGCCATCTCCCCTGTAACACTTTAAATCAACTGAGAAAGAAGAAGCTATAGGGAGGGCATTCCTAGCTGTGGATGCAGCCAGGGTAAAGGTGCTGAGGCAGGAAAGGGCTTGGTAATGTCCTGGTCAAAGAGGAAAGTGATAGGAGATGAGTTTGGAAAGCACTAAAGTGGGGTTAGGTCAGATAGAGATTTGTGGGGCTTGGCTTTTGTTTTAAAGTACAATGAGGTGTCATTGGAGACTTCAGATGAGTAAAACAATCTGATTTATGCTTAAAGGCAAGGAGGGGATGGTCAAATGTGTGGAGCACTGTTGTGCTGAGTAAGATGGGAACCAAGAGAATCTCTGTGAATCTGGCCCCATGGAGGTCAGCATGACCTGACCAAGAGTCATTTCTGTGCAGAAGTAGGGAGCAGCTGCTTTTTCTGTGTTTTGGTTTTAGAACGTACAGTTTCATCAAGGGTTAAGCATTTGATTGTTAAGGGATCAATCACTGGATAACATTTCTTAGTACTACTTCGCTCAGTTTTCAGGAAATTATTTGGTTTTATTCCCTCTTCAGTGGAAGACTTATTGAAATATTCACTAGTAGTAGTGATGTCATCTTTGGTATTTAAGATGTTGCTGCTTGCCTACTGTCCTACCCTTTGGTGGGAGAATACTAACCTCAGACACACACACACACACACACACACACACACCCATGCACGCACATACACACACACATTGGGCCTCCATAAAATGCTTCACCTGTGTTCATTGTAGAATGGCTGGTTAATGTTGGGGGCTTCCCATGACTCAGGAAAACTTCCCAGACCCTTTAGAAATGGCTCGCACCAGGCACAGGAAGAAGACCTCAGGATCCTCCATGCCATGCTCTGGTGGCTGTCCTTCTGTATGGCCTTTCACTTCCAAAGTCCACCCAGCCCCTTAACCTTGCCTGAACTTTTAAGCCCAAGAATGGTAGGAAATTCCTGAGCATAAATCCTTAAAGAGGCATTTCCCAAAGCATATATAAACTTACACTTGGTGAAGTAACTATAGAAAAAAAGTATGTTTAGCACAAGCTTAAATATTGCTGTGCTTTTTATGCAGGCTCCTGCAGCATTTTTGGAACCCAGACATTTTCCCTGACTGTTCATTCCCTTTGATTTTTTTTCTTCTACTGCTTTGATTTTGTAACACAAGAACAATATTTTTTCTGGAATAAACTTTTTATAGTGATATTACCCAGGGAATGTTTTTTAAATTTGAAGATGACTTTATTTTTCCTAAGTACCAAGAAGTACATACACGTACAAACATATCTAGTAGCTGTAGATGGGCTATTTAGATTTTTAAAAGGCATATTTTCATATTTTATTCCTTTTGATTCCAGACTCTAAGTGAAAGTCCTATCATTTTAATGCTATTTCATTAATAGTGGAGAAGATCCTTTATCACTTTCATGTGGTCCTGAGGAACAGGTCCTGGTTCTTGACAAATGAATTTGCCCTAATGCATTGTGCCTTTAAGATGTATTCAAAGGTGAATCTACTCCTATCTTCAGGAAGGGATGATTTTTTAATTCCCCTAAATTAAATACTCACCTTCAATATGTTGGGCAAGGCCTCAAACTGCAGACACCCCTGTTCTTACCAGCTGGCAAAATTGGGGCACATCAATAACCACACAGGAACAATTTTGCAGTCAATTCCTCCTGGGGCGCTAATAGAGGACTGTTCTGTTCAAAATCAAACATCAGGCTCTAGATAACTATAGTCCTTTTAGGCCTGAGTGCCTAGTTGGCCGGGCCTTCTTAGAAGCTTTCTCACTATTGAGAAGAGACTCTTTTGTCTTGGGCCACTCAACTCTTGGTCTACATTGAGTCTTCATATGAAAGTATGTGTGAATCCCCAACTCTAATGAAAAAAAAATAGCCTTTGCTGGGGGCACCGTTCTCTTACTTCCCTCCCCCAGAAATGAGTTTGTAAGAGCGTGGTCACCCTGGAGTGTCTGTTTACTTCCGTGGCCCACAGGTCTCTCTTTAATCAGAACTGCAGGCACCTGGGAAAAAAGCCAGCCAGGGACTGTCTTTCCTTGGGGTGATTCCAAAGAGCTGATTTTCTGGGTCAGTAGGTATGAATGCTTCCAAATTGTCCTCCAGAAAGTTTTTAACCAATTTGCTTCCTTATCAGCAGACATTTGCTATGGTGCTTCTTTATTCACTTATTCATTCATCTTTTTATCTAGTTGTTGTTCATTTATTGATGCAGCACCAAGACAGTTAGATCAGGCTCTATGGACCCATAAACAAATAGTAATCAATTCCTGCCCTGGATGGGGCATGGTGTGTTTTCTGTTTACCTCTGTAAAGAGAATTGAGACTTTGCCTGGACAAACCCAGATAAGCCACTTATTCAGGTGGTGACAAAGGGGCGTGAATGTGAGGAGAGGGGTCTTAATCCCTGATTGCACATGGGAGCTGTGACACACCTGGATACCTAGGCCAGCCCATGGAGGAGTCTGGTTTCACTGGTCTGGGCTGTCCAGATATTTCAAAGATTTCTAGTTGAAGCTCTTGTACAGCCAGCATTGAACTTTTTCTCCACTTAGTCTGGGGAGCCCCCACCTGCCCCTACTTGTCCTGACCTTGCACTTGTGACCTTAGCTATTAGTTACCAGTCCCCCACACATCTTGCCTAAGTAGACCTTAGGTGCCCGGCACCATGCCAGGCTTATATTTCAATCAATTAACCATTGCCACCAAAAAGCTGCTGGAAAGAAGCATCACTCCATTTCATTTTATTTATTGTTTATTTATATTTTCAAGTACGATTTTTCCCTTATTTATTTAGCATCCCATAGTCAGGGTCCTTTGGCTCCTATTTCTTGTTATAATAAAATTAGCAAACTCTACTGAGCACTCCCCATGCACCAGGAATGGTGCTACGTGTTCTGCATAGATTAATTCAGTTAGGCCCCTAAGAAGGCCACAGGATCACAGGATTATGCCCTCTCACAGTACAGTTGAGGAAACTGAGGCAATGAGAGGTTAAGGTACTTGCTCATAAGTTTCATAACCCTTGGCATTGGGCTTTCTTTCTCAAATAAGAGCTACAGGGAGTGGGTGCATCTACTGGTGTCCCCATGCTTTCCCAATGGGCAAGTGGCTTAGGACAGAGGTAAGAGGAAGAGAAGCATTCTTGGCTTTTCGGCCAGCGATTCGAGTTGCTTTTGTGCATCCACTGGACTGAGTTGTCGTGATCCTGGGGAGACACATTTTGGAGCAGTTAGAAGCAGGTGATTCTTACCTGTGCCAAGGGGTGGCAGGCCCCTCCACCATCAGTGCTCTCATGTCTGCATGCTTTTAGAATTGTACTCAGGGAAAAAAAGATGGAAACAAAGAAAAGCTTGGGTGTGATCCAGAAAAGCCTGAATTCATTAGTCTTTGAACATACATAGAACTTCTTGTCTGCTTATTCTCCTGGGAAAAATCAGAGACTCTCAGAAGTCAGGAATTGTAATCTCTGGAGTCATCATTTCTGGAGTTGTATCAGAGCCCAGCGAGGGGACTGAGATGGAAATAGCCAGTGAAAGTAAAGAAGCCAAAATCTCCTCCTGGAAGGAAGGGATTAGCCAACCAAAGAAGAAAACAGATTTGAGAAATCATTTACCCTGAAGGTTTAATAGGGAATGCAGGTCAGACTTACTCAAATGTCTTTAGTCACGGGTCTCCCTCCTGTTTTTATCTTGTACTCAGCTCTGAGTTTCAAAAGAAAGGGCAAAGGTGAATCTTTACACCTCTGACCTTAATATTTCCATCCACTTCATTAGGAGTAAGAATTCTTGTCATCTACTGAACTAAAGGGATGCTATTAAAGTACACTTAAAATCATTAAGCTACCACTTGGGTATTTCTCAGTTATTTGCTATGGCAAATTCTTGCTTCTGCTGGTAGGACTGTAGCACTCCACTCAAATTTCAAAGACTGTCACTAGCACATCTTTCACTTTTCTCCTGAGAATAAATATCATCTATGATAAGAAAATAATTTGGAAATATTCACATGGATTTTGACATGGCCCTAAGGACTTAGTCATTAACCAGTGTCAGAATCCTAATTAGACTTCAAATCATCTCTTTCCTGGTAAAGAACTTCTGCTTGGGAGAACACCATTTCAATATGCCATTTGTCACCTCATTACCTGAAAGCCAATTGGAGGCACTTCGTTGAATTTAAAACTCTGGAGGGCACAGGGGGTCATGTGGTGTCACAGAAGATACATGGAGCTTAGAGTCCTAACCTTAATCCTGCCTCTAACTAGGTACATGGTCTGGGCCTGCTTGCCTCTCCTAAGGCTTTATTTTCTCATCTGTAAAGTGGGTTGCAACTGACACTATTTATAAAGTAAAAATTAGAAATCCACATGTGATCTAGCCCCTACTTTTCTTTCCCCCCACATTAAATCTCTCTCTCCCTTACTCTGTCTGTCTCCCTCTCTCGCTCTCCTTCTCCCTCCCTCCCTCCCTCCCTCCCTCCCTCTCTCCCTCTCTGTCTGTCTCTGTCTCCCTCTCCCTCCCTGCATCTCTCCCTCTCTCTCTGTCTCTCTCCCTCCCTCCCTCTCTCCCTCCCTCCTTCCCTTCCTCCTCCTCCCCTCCTCTTCTGGGAGAGCTGGGATGCTATTATTCTGTGGTGTCCTCTTTTCTTCTCTCATTCTTTTCTGAAAGGACTCCACTTCCTAGAGTCCTTCCCTGATCCCCCTCCTTAAAATAGCTCCTTCTGCAGCCCTTGCCCCCACTGCGCTCAAGCCTTTTAGCTCGATCTAGGACCTTCTAACACTTAGCACCTAGAAAGTACACTGAGATACAAAGGAGCTGACACAATGGGAGACGAAGTGTGGAGATACACCTACAAGTTGTGTGCACTGATGGCTTCACTTGGGTTTATTATTCTAAATTTCATAGTATTAGAACTAAAATGTTTTTTAAAAGAAGAGTGAGCCATGCATGGGACAATGTATGAATCATTGATTATGATTTGACAAATGCTATTCACACAAGTCTCAAAAACAAAAACCAAGCCTGCTAATTTGGCTGGAGGGGATCCCTCTTCCTCCTGGGATTTGTCATAGACAATTTGGAAAGATGTTAGGAACCTGGGGGGTGGCATGATTCTTCCGAAACATTCACTAGGCATTGGACAGTTTCAATTTTATTGGCAGGTGTCTTTTGTACCATTTTACTGGCAAGGAAAGTGCCACTCAGAGAGGTTAAGACATTTTCTCAACGCCACGCAGCTCTGATGGTCAGAACCAGGGTTTGTATGCAGGCCTGTCTTGCGTGCTCAAGCCTGTGGCAGTGACTCATAAAGCTTTTATGTGTTATTCCTGAGCTGAATCAGTGTGTGTGACAGTGGCCAGCCTCTTAGTGAGGAAATGGAAGATTCCTCTCCACCACACAAAATAGTAGAGCTTTGCCCTGAAAGAATTTTGGCCTTTCACCCCTCTTGGGGCTTTTCTGGATGGACCGACTGAGGGGGTCTCTGTAGCAGCAGCACTTTAGAGTCCTTGCGCAGGGTCTCCTCAGAGGATCAGCAGTAGTCCAGATACATTTTGGCTCTTACTGTGCTTAATACTCACTGTCCTTTCCCAAATCCCAAATGACTGGCATGGCTTGGAAAGGGATTTGGCCTCCAAGCCTGATATCTATTCCACACTCTGGAGGCAGCTTTCCTTGGGGCCTCTGGTATTTTATTTCCCTGAGCATTTGTGTTTGGGGGCTGACATCGCTGTCTCCTTTGTACCTGAGACAGAGGGCCCCTGGCAGTGCCACGGAAGCATCCTCTCTCCTTTCCGCCCGCAGCCTCTGCTTCACTTCATCTGCCCGCCCACACTGGGCTCTGGAGCAGCCATGAATGCAAGCATAAGAACCACTGAGGGCTGTTCTCCTCGCTGCAGGCCTTTGATAATATTTAAATGTCTCTTTTCTAAACCAAAGGATTGTTAACAAAAATAAAATAAAACAAAACAAAGTGACATGCAAAGCGGTTAGCCTGTTTTGACATCTGTATGCACCTATGTAAACACCATCTGAAAGAGACGAGAAAACACTTCCATCACCCCCAGAAAGCCTTGTTTCCAACCCATTTCTCCTCCTCCCACCCCAGAGCAGCCACTTTCCGACTTCTAGTGTCACAGTATAAATATATTTGCTTGTTCTTATTATATTTTGTGTCAATGAAACCCTGCTGAAGGAACACTTGTGTCTGGCCTCCTTCATTCCAGTGTGTTTAAGCTGAATCTGTGCCAGGACACACAGCAATAGTTCATTGCTTTTTACTGCTGCATTGTATTCCACTGTGTGGATGAGCTACATGCCTAGGGGCAGACACTGGGGGTGTTCTGTTTGTGGCTCTTGTGAATAGAAAAGAGATACGAATATCTGTGGCCAAGAGTTCTAATGGCAAGGGTTTTTGCTTGAGGGGGTATAAATCTTTACACCCAGGAGCTGAGCTATGAAGCACAGGGTGGGCAGGCATTAAATTTTATTGGAAAATTCCCAACAGTGCTCTGTGGCAGTAGTATCATTTTATCAGCAGTGTGCACATGTTTCAGTTTCTCCTTGTCTTTTTTTCCACCTGTATTTAGAACAGCGTCTATAGGATCTTTCTGCATAGATTGGACTCTTAGTGATTCTCCTGTTTTCAGCCTCCCAAGTGCTGGGATTACAGGCGTGTGCCACCACGCCCAATCTCAATCAGCATCTCAGCGTGCCCCCCAGGCAGGGCTGGCACAGAACACCAGGAGGATCAAATGCTGGTCCTCGTAGTCTGCCTAAGCAGGTGCTTTAGTCACGCCACCACGCCCAATCTCAATCAGCATCTCAGCGTGCCCCCCGGGCAGGGCTGGCACAGAACACCAGGAGGATCAAATGCTGGTCCTCGTAGTCTGCCTAAGCAGGTGCTTTAGTCCTCTGACCATCTGGCCAGCCCTTTTCTCCTTGTCTTCATCAACTTGGTATTTATAATACTTTTCATTGTAACCACTATAAGAAATATAATATCATCACTTTCCCTTTTTTAATTTTAAAAAGGACAGCTTAAAGGATTTTTCAAGTACGTCAGTCAATGCCGGCTCAGACACAGGAAAGGTCTTGTGGGAGGGAAATCTGTTAAATTTTTATGGAGAGGAGGTTTCCACTCATCATCCCTGCTCCTCAAACGGTCTTTCCAGCCCTCAGGGCTCTCTGTGGGCTGCCTCAGGCCAAGCCCAAGGCCAAAGCCCCGAGGAGGGACCTAGGGACCGGGAAGGAGGCAGGCAAGAGAGGCAGACTGTGGAAGAACAGGGAGCATCACACTGTGAGGGACAGCCACGGGACAGTCCCAGGGCAATGTGCTTCCAGACACTGATAAACTAACAAGTGAGTAGCCAGCAGGCACAGAGCAATTCTTAAGGCTGTTCAGGGAGTGCCAGATCACATTCCTTTTGCTGCTGTGATCACTTGAGGCAGATACAATATTCTACACTTGAGGCGGATATAATATTCTTTTAAGACAAATGTAACATTTCCAAGGTACAATTGTGGCACCTTCTGGTTAGCATAGGCAGCTGAAAATCCTCTAAAACCAGTTGCTAGGCATAGGCATAGGGGGCAAGCATCAGAGTTCTGCCTGGGGTCAGGGGTGAGCTGCAGGTTTCCCTGGATTCTCCAATCTGTCCGCACAAGGGTGGGAGACTGTCTCTAAAATATTTCATCCAAACCGTATGATAAATCTGAAGTATCTTCAACTTTACCCTTTTCTCACAGTCATCACTGTGCTCATTTTCAAGACCCCAAATTCACCAGTGAGGAAAACATTTTGAACATTCCTGGAGCTCTTTAGCCAATGAAGAAGTAAGCGGAACCCCCGGTAGGGCCTTCCTGACTGGAACTGTACTTGCCATGCCTGAGTGTGTACTCTTGGCCCTCAACTAGAGCCGTGTGGCTCTCCAGGTTGGGCTCTGCCTGAATCCCAGACAGGAAGTGTCTTCTAAGGTAAATTACAGTCCCTCGTTAAGTATCTCCAGAACCAGGGGCTTAGGCTTGGGAAGAATTTTATGAGCCTTCACTGGGGCTAGTTCAATTCTGCTCTGACACTTATTGTAGAGCTGGAGGCAAGTATAGGTTTCCTGTCTATAAAAGCAAAAATTATGCCTGCCTACTTTTTGAAGTGATAGTGAAGGTTACATATGATATTTGCATAGTCCTTTGCACAGGAAAACTTTGGGTAGAAAAATCTTCTGATCAACTTAGTTGCTTCAGTGTTCTGTCCAAGGATCCAATGTCTTTCGAAGAACTAGTATTTTTGGAGAGGTATCCAAACAGAGGGCAAAACTGGTGAACAGGGAAAGGCTTACTAGTAGCAGCACCTTGGTGGTCAATGGAAAGGGAAGCCATTTGAATGGGCAGTCTTTACCCAGAAAACCAGTTATGCAGGGCAACAAGGGAAAGTGGTCCTGGGCCCTGGAACTGTAGATGGTGAACTCCCCTAAAGGACAATCCACCAAGACCTGTGCTGTAAAGAATCTGGTATAGGGGAAGGGTAGAAATTCCAGGCCCCTCTCTTCTATAAACCAGAGAACTAGCCAGGGTTACCAGGTGAAGTAGGTGTTGTTGTCCTGTCAGTACTCTCTGACAAGAAGCCGAGTATGCCCACTTCTTAGGCCTGATAGTTTATATTGTGCCAGGCTGTTTTACCCTCTACCACTCTAAGCTGTAGAATGATTGAGGCCACCTGAAGAGCTGCAGGGGAGCAAGGCTGCTGACATCCCTGCCACTTTCCTGCCCCTGCTAGCAATGTGAACACCAATGCAATGCAGTCTTTCAGTGGATATTTGTTCAGTTACTGACCAAAGAATAATCTTGATCCTACATTAATAAATTGATTCAAATCAAGAACAGCTAATGGTGCTTGGCACTTGGGTGGTAGGAAAGGTAGCAAGTGGAAGCTTGGAACTGGACTCGGGGCACTTGAGTTGCTTCTACACCTTGGGTTTCAGCTGCTGAGGTTGTGGGGTGGGGCTGGAGCATATAAGAAACAATAAAATGGTCACTTACAGAAGGCACAGAGTGGATCTCAGGAAGCACTGTGCTGGATAAGGTAATACTGGCTATTGTGGGGAACAAATTGAAAAGTGTAACTGGAATGTCAAACAAAATAGAAATGTGTTTCTTGCTCAGGAAATAAATTTCTATTGGCCCATCTCCAAGCCATGATTCAGGCATAAAGGGGATACTGGGACTCCAAGCCCTTGTCTTCCTCTCTTTTTCACTTCTTGCCCATGCAATGAGTGGTTTTACTGCTCCATGTGGCTATCTCTGGAGTGACACCTTCAAAATTGAGGGCCCTCCCATCTTGTGTCTCCATTGACATCATCAGGTAGCTTCCAAAAGTCCTTGTATGTCACTCTGAGGCCAGTACACAGGCCTGGAGCATCTTAAATGGAAGGAAGGATTGTGAGAGCCAAGCCTGAAAGTGATGCTCGTCACTGACTTCCATTCTCCGTCTGTTGCCCAACACACAGGCTCAAGGCCACACTTAACTGCAAGGGAGGCTGGGGACAGTAGTCGAGGGAGAATGGAAAATGATTCTCATGAACACCCAGTCAGGCAGGCACAGACATAGTATTATTAGACACTGTCGAGGATGAGCTGCTGCTGGGAGGCAGCCTAGCCCAGAGGCCTAGCCTTCTGTTACCAGTACTGGGATAATCATCTTCTAAAGACAGAAGGGTTATTTGGCCTTCACTTTTGAAGGTGTCACTCCAGAGATAGCCACATGGAGGAGCAAAAACATTCATGGCAAGAAGTGAAAAAGAGAAGCAGACAAGGGCTTGGAGTCCTATTATCCCCTTGAAGGCCATGCCTGTGAATCTCCCAATTAGGCCACACCTCTTCATGGTTCCACCATGCCTCAATGGTGCCAAGCAGGAGACTCAGCCTTGAACACGTGGACCTTTGGCCTACACTTATCCAAACTATGGTACATAAGAAGCAAGTGCTGAGCTATAAAAAGTGAGCTCTGGTTCAGTCTATGTATGTCCTTCTGTGTCCAGTGGTCACTAGCAGCGGGGGTAAGGGAAGAAAAGGAATTCAGACAAGGCTGCTCCCAGAAGGCAAACCTAGCCTGGCCAATCCAAGATGCCAAAGAAAGCCAAGGAGTTCTAGGAACTGATTTGGGACACTCTCCACCTGCTTTCTTTACCCTCCACAAGAGCCCACATTTTACCAAGAATCTTTGCCCTCCCTCTTCCCCCACCTCTCTAAGGCCTGGCTTTCCTGCAATGAATAATGTTCAGTTTCTGGAAAGTTCTTTTCCTTCCCTTATTGAAAACAACTAATTCCTAGGGATTCACAGCTGAGTTCCTAGGGATGGGAGGGGGATGGAAAGCCACTATCCCAACAAATAAAGTTCCATCCAAAGTGGTACCAACCTTCTGGGATTGCTGAGAAACCATGATGAGAAAATGACTATAAAATACCTAGACGGGTACCTGGAACATGATAAGTCAGTGCCTAGCAATCAGTTTATTATTATCATCTTGTGCATGTGTGAGGGGGAGGCAATGAGGGAGTTAGCAAAGCCCTCTAAATTGAATTGCCTTTTTTTCTCCCAAATCTCATGGTCTCATTTTTGAATTGAGGCCTCTGGCTCATTGAGGTCCATAAAGGCATCAAATTTGTGTTGGTTTCATCAATAAACCTTTATAGTACAAGGGTCACTGCCTAGGGGTGACTCTGGACACCCTTGGAAGAGCTGGACACCCTTTTCAATATTCCAAACACCCTCACTAGCACCAAGCTGCAGCAGCCCAACCAGCTGACCCATCCCACATACACTTGCCCTCTTGTACCTTTTCTCCAGTCCTGCACTTCTGGAAAACCCTTCTTCAGTGTGCTATCCCCCCTGCTGAAATACTGCTGATGTGGCAAGATTCAATTCACATGTGACCTGTGACAATAAAGTTTTCATGTTTGCAATTCATAGGAAAGATACCAGAGGTAGAACAGGTGAGGAGACAGAGGAATTGGCATGAATATTGATTTGAAGTTCCCCTTGACTGTTAGAGGGACATAGGTGGCTTCCTTCCCATTTGAACACCATGTGTGCATTGCCTGCATTGTAAACATGTGAATTCCAGAGAACTCTGCCTCCCTGAACAAAATAGTAAAAAACACCTACAGTCTTCATTGCCAACTAGCCAGATGTTATGCACCCAGTCTTCTTCCTCCCCCACCCCAACTTTGTATTGTTTATGCTGTATTAGCTCCAACCATGATCCTTGCTTTAAGATAAAAATAGTGAATTTTTAGGGACTTCAAACAATTCACTATCCCTGAGATTGTGTTGTTTTACTCTTCAAAGAACTTGCCTCCAGGCCACAGGGGTACTTTTGACAAAGCAGGATTCCAGAATGAGGTCGTCCTGTTTAAAAGATGAGTACTTCCCACCCATTTCTTCCTGAGTTGGCTGTGTACTTCTTGGGTCGAGGTCATTATTATTATTATTTTTAGGCAGTGTGCAGTTGATGAAGTGAAGCAGTGTTTGTTTATTTATTGGTTTTTTGGTCCCTGAGTTGGAACACAAGATCATTAGAAATGAAACTCCCTCTGTGACTCATCCCGGGAGCATCTTGCATTCTAGCCAGCACAAATATGATTAAAAGAATTTTCTAGAGGGCCCCAGTTACAGTTTAGCAAAGAAGCACATCAGCCAAGCTGACCATCTCTTGTATATTTGCTCTTGGAAAGATAGGCATCTCTGGCTCTGAGGAGTGTTCTGCAGTGTCTGCAAGCATTCCTCCATGGAATAGAACTCCGGTTGCCTGCAGTGGTAACCTGCCTGATAAATTAGCATCCTTCCTTTCCTGTCTCACTGTTTCACCCCTCTACTGTGTTTTCTGGAATTTTCTGTTGAATAAGTGATTTTGAGTCTTACCTTTTACCTGGGGGTCTTTCTGTCAGGAAAGCACTAGCACTAAAATAACTAGCCAGCTGGTTGCACCAAAATCAACAGGCTCCACCTTTCACCTTCCTCACCATGTTCATCATGGTTGGCTAGCACCACTAGTTTCCATAGTGGCTGTAGCTCTGCAGTAGCATCTTGTACTGGGGGCACTGTCCCTTGCCAGCTTGTAATTTCTGTATGGAAGCCTAGTGAGGCAGAACCCAGAAATCAGGAGGCAGCCAGTTTACTAACAGGTCCCTGTACCAGGAGGTAAAATCAGCTCTAGTTACAGCTAAAATCTCTGCGCTCAAGAGGTACAAATTCAGGAAGTTCTTTTTGGGTAAGCAATAAATGTTTGCTGATTGAGTCCCTAAAGAAATGAGTAGTTGATCGTCCCTTCCCAGAAGACATCCACGTCTTTTCCTACTCTTAAACTTAAGGGTTGATAACTGTCTTAGTCACTTTGCCTTTTGCTGGGACACAATGGCCAACACCTGCAACTCAGAGGAGTGGTTTATTTTGGCTCACGTTTATAGTCCATAGTCAGCTGGCTCCAAGACAGGGCCACATGGCAGAGAGGTGTGGCCAGAGGAAAGTCTGTTCACATCTGTTCATTTCATACTGCTAAGTAAGCAGAGAGAATGAAGGGAGCAGACAGGAAGCAGGTAGCCTTTCCAGGCCGTACCCTGGTGCCCTGCCTCCTTTGACTCCTCTCCACCTTGCAGCATCCCCTTTAACAGTAAGCCCCATAACCCAATCATCTTCCAAAAGCCCTGCCTGTGAGAGCATGAGGCCCTTGTAGGACATCTAGTTATAAACCATCCAGGTGCTTTCTAGTGGAGCCAATAAACTTAGTCACAGTTGTAGGCTCTTGTCTCTATACAGAGATGTCAAGACTGAGGGTACTCTGTGATTGGTATCTGCAGCTCTGCAATTAAGTTCATTTCTTGGCACATGGCTTTATCACTGACTGGATCATATTTATTATACCAATCAAGGAAACACAATATTTATATCTTATCAGGCACATAACTTACTAAGAATGAGTTATCCGCCTCTTTCTGGAAAATCTGATTTTGATGGGAGACATCCAATTCTGAATGCCCAGGAAGGAGCAGGGTCTGGACTAGGCAAAATGAAGATCAGACATCTAAAGGACATAAATTTACATATGTGGTCACTTTGTATTTTTTATTAGCCCATAGTTTCAGTGCATAATGATTATATTTCTTGTAAGGAGCCAGATCATGGACATAAATATCTCAATTCCTTTCGCATCCCCTTCTCTTTTCCTCCCTCCATCGCTTGACCCCCTTTCCATTTGAGAAAACTGTCCCTATTCCCTATTATCTATTATTTAGTCTACTCTTTATTTAGACTAGGTTTGTCATGTAGGAGAAACTATGTGAGGCCTAAGCATGTGTGTCGGATTTATTTCACATTACATTCTACTCTCAGGATGCATCCACATTTCTATGGCAGAGTAGTACTCCATTATGTGTACTACATGCCACATTCTCTGTCTATTCTCTTGTTAGTGGATATATAAGCTGTTCTACATTAAATTATACTTAGCTATTATACATTGTGGTACTGTAAACATAAATATGAATTTATCACTGTAACATGATCTCTTTAACACTTTGGGGAAAGGAAATAGCTGGGTCGAACAGAATTTCTATTTTTGAGGTCTCTCCGTAATGGTTGCGTTAGTCTGCACTCCCACCCACAGTGTAGAAAGGTTCCTTTCTTCACCACTTGCCAGTATTTGTTGTTATTTCAAATTTTTTCTAGGACTGACAGCATAGCCAAATCACAAGTGAATGTGCTTCATGATTTTGAAAGAATGGGAAAAACTACTGTCAAACTGTGGACCAGTGTCTGCATGTACCTGTCACACATGTACTTGGAAACAGTTTTGTTCTTCAGCTTGTTCTCACTATGCGAGGAAGCTCCAATCTCACCGCCTCCTCTGCTACACCGTCCAGCAACCAGGCTGCTCCAGTCTGACAATACCAGTGTGTCAGCTGAAGACCTGTGGGCAATTGAACTCTTAGTCTATGATTTTCTCCTGGATTCCCTCAATTCCTCTGTATTTTACCATTGTTTTGGCTAAGTACTCTTATCCACTTTTAATCTTTTCTCCTTCCCCTTCTTTCTAATCATCTCAAGAAGTTTCCTTGGTTTTTCTTTCCTTCTTATCCCTACCCTTTCTCCTCTCTTTCACTTTTCTCTTGTTTTGTGAGAAAATGACCCTATTCATCTTGGATAAGTAAGAGAGGAGAGCTGCCTAGATCCTTGTCAGAGAAGGAAAATGGAAAGATGTGAAGTTCAATTATACACGTCAGGGCTGGAGAGATAGCTCAATGGTTTAAAGCTCCTGCTTAGGCAAGCTTAGGCAAGCATGGATGGACCACGGTTTGATCCCTGGCACCACATGCTGTCCCAGCCCTGCCCACAGGGTGGGCTGAGCCAGCCACACACACACACACACACACACACACACAAATTATACACAAAGGGCAGTAATTTCAAAACCTGGAAAGTGCTTGAGTTCATACACAAGATGCCTTGTGTGCCTAGTGCTTTGGTACTCTTCTTTCTCCCAAAGCCCTTCATTCTTGATGAGAAATAGGTTGTTTGTATTTATATGACAGTTTTCTTACCATCTCTAGGTTCTCATATTACAACAACATTGTCCTCTATTTTTACTGCATGTTTCAACTTTTTGAGGGGATAAGTGAGTTTGGGGACTGGTCTGGAAATGTCACTATCAAGTGCATCACTAGTTCTATGGTAAGCACCTTCCAGTTCCTAGCGGCTGACTTTCAGATGAACATTGGAAGAAGCAGGGTCATAAATGTGCAAACTTTTTCACATGCAAGGGAATATTTGTGATGGTACTCAACATAATCAAAGGAAATATGCATAGCTGGTGGGTTAGATGAGGAAGGCAATGATACAAGGGAACAGTGATGAGAATGATGGTAAGGATGGCGAAAAGAATGATGAAGATGAACACAACGACAATAGTAATAACTATAGTGACACTTATGATAATAATAGGGCTTATGGAACTAATGAGGATGATGACAAGGATAGTAACAGTAGCCTTGATTTATTTCACATTTTCTGTGTGCCATGCACTCTGCCAAGAATTGTAGATTATAGTCCTTAATCATTACAACCACCCCATGTTATAGAGATTTTTTTATATCCTTATCTTACACAGAGGGAAATTGAGGCTAGAACTTTCTCAAGGTCCCACAACCAGCTAAGTTAGGCAGAACTGAAATTTGAAGAGAGGCCTATCTGAATTCAAGTCTTCCATTCCTACTGATTTTCATGGGGGCCTAGAGTCCACAGTAAACCGGTACTGAATTCTAGACAGTGGTTGGTGAGGGGCTCCCAGGCATTAGGAGAAGTGGAAAATCTGAACTCTGGTCCTTTGTAATTTAAAATTCTTCATCTCTTTCTTTTAATGACCCCTCAGAGGGTCTATTTCTGGCATGCTGGTCTCTGGAAAATGTCCCACCAATGACACAGGATTATAAACAGTCTTTTTCTCAGAACAACAATTTAACCTTTGTATCTCAACCTAATTAGAAATATTTTCTCTTCCACAGACAGGTTTTCCCCAGTCCTTGTTCCAAGTTTAAGACTTCTTTGTAGCCAGAAAAATCCCCTGCACCATAGTTCTCCAAGATGATAGTCCCTGGCCTGAGACCTTACATGTGACCTGTGTTCCTGCAGGATATTACCCCTCTGGCTCCAGCATTGGAGGGCGTTTTGGATCTGGGTGTCAGGTGGAAAGCGTAGGGCCTTGCCCGAGTGCAGGGGAAGGCACTTGCTGATTCACATAGTCCACTGTTGAGGAGAGCATCTTTTGCTACCACCAACAGGTCTTCCTAATTGCCCCTGTGATGTGAAGGTTTGGCTCCCACCCTTTCCTGAGCCTCACCAAGATATGCGGAGGACATTTCTTTCCTCTTAGCGTTAGAGGAAGCCTCCTCTGGAAAAATAAACATTGATTGTTCTCTGTCTTAGAAAGGTTCTTGGACTAACATGGTCACCTACAGCTATCTAGGGACTGACATTCTTCCTTTAGATAGATACTTTCTGCTTGTGACAGTAAGCTTCATTTTCAATTTAACTGGATTAAGAGACACCCGGAGAGATGATAGAACCATGGACTTATATGCAGATTAATCTAGCACCACTTGCTCCTGAGAAGACTGAGTAAGACTAGGCAGGCCCTGTATGACAGAAGAGGAACCTGGGTCGCAGGAGTATAGAGTGCCTTTCTTACCATTGTGAAAAGTTCACAT
Source organism: Ctenomys sociabilis (assembly GCA_004027165.1). Taxonomy (NCBI): domain Eukaryota; kingdom Metazoa; phylum Chordata; class Mammalia; order Rodentia; family Ctenomyidae; genus Ctenomys; species Ctenomys sociabilis. The sequence continues at coordinate 28,937 of PVKA01010923.1, read as the reverse complement.
GTGTCTTGTACTTCTACTTCATCACTTATCTATTAGGCATCACTGACTCAAGGGATATATTTTCATGAAGATTTTTGCTCTTCAAAACTTTTTCATTAGTACATATTAAGTATACACAATAATAGCACATACATATGACATAATTTATTTCTACTCTCCTATTCCCCCTTTGTTTGCCTTCCTTCTCCACTGTATTCCTTCACACTTCTCTCCTTTCCACTATCGTGTCGCTGTTTCCTTTTTAGATTTCACATGTGAGAGAAAACTTGTGATAATTTTCTTCTTAGTGGCTTATTTGCTTAACATGAACTATTAGCTTCATATTTCTGGAACAAAATACCTGCCATATACAACTTAAAGAAGTTAAACTTTATTTTGGCTCATGGTTTCAGAGGTGCCAATCCATGACTGGCTGGGTCTAAGGCAGACATATGGTGGGAGGGGTGGTGGACAAAAAAATACTGAACTCGTGACACCTGAAAGTAGAGAGACAAGGTATGAGCCAGAGAAGGGATCATGAATCAGCTATAATCCCCAGGGTCACACCCTAAAACCTACTCAAGTATACCCACAAATGTGCTCTACTAATCTCCTAGGACATTCTCAAGTCATTTAAGTGCATAATCAAGATTAACCATCACACATGATTCCACTGATTCTTCTTGCCAGCTTAATAATATTCTTTTGTGTCTTTCTACCACATTTTCTTTATTCATTTATCCATTGATAAGCACCTAGGCTTTGATATTTAAATAATTGAACCAAAAGATTCCACTTACTTTGGTGTTAGGTTCTGGTTATAATAGTGATGTTGTCTAATACTAGCTGGCTGAATTTGTGGTCAGTATGTCAGAGTGGAGTGCTCCTCAATGTTCTGACATTTGAGATGAAGGCAGTTGTTCAGCTAATGTGCTTTTGAAGAAGGAAAACATGTATTGGAGTCAGTATGCTCTATGCCGTTCGAATTTGAACAAGTAGCTTTCCCTGTGAGCCTCAGCTTTCTATACTGCAAAACAGGCAGGGTGGCCTGAGCCTGTAAGCCTAAGACTTGTTCAGATAGGGAGACCCTGGAAGTCCTATGGGACTTGAGAACATTTTTCCTTCTGAGTAAGTAAGCCTTTCGTTTTTACACTCTATCAGAAAAGAATTGAACATCCTCTCAATGCATACAGTTATATATGTGCTTTTAAGTTTATTTACTACATACAACATAAAAGTAGAAAAAGGAGGATGAGATGGTAAAATTGACATGAATAAATTTTATGGGATCTGAAGGTATGGCCTTACTTCCTCTCCTTGGGAAGATCTTGACGCACCTGGTGTAAGTGGCCAGTTGAAGATGTTAGGCCCTACCCCTTCCCTTTTCATAAATATCAGATCAGACCTAAGGTTTGCACTCTGTCAAGTCCCTGTGGCTACTATGCATCATCACAATGGCTCATTTCAGTTGAAATCTGTGTGGCTGCCACTGTTTTAATAAATTAAATCGCATATTGGGGAACTCATTTCTAAAACTAATTTAGGTAGTCATATTCCTTTTGGAGGCTATATAGATCTCTAGATGTGAAAGGCAATCAGCCATAAGGCAGGTGAATATTTTGTGTATTCTTCATATTTTAACCAATTTGGGAATACAATTATGTTGTAATTATGTTCATAGCTTTGGTAAAAAGGTCATGTGCTGATGTTTAAAGCTCAGAAAATTTAATCACTGGGGCAAGTAATTGACAATTATTGCACTCTATGAAGAGAGAAAAAACATTTTTTACTCAGCTGGAATTACTTCTTATGTAGTGCATTCTAGGTTTTGAGTGGCAAAATCTTATTGTACTGATGAACAAAAATCATGCTTTCCTTGTTTGACTAATAGTGAGTGGCTGGCGATTTTTATATAGAAGTAGGTCAGGCATGGAGAGTGTGGCTTAAGTAATGTGTCAAAGGTATACTCAGAATAGAGTGTGGATGGGAGGGGTGGAATTCTTGGCACAAGTATTTAGGAACTCAACCTTGTAGGAGGGAGCCACATCTTACCTCATCTGGGAGTAGGAACATACAGAGACACTGTCAGGGCCACAGGAGAATTGGAGGGAGCTCAGAATATTAATCATCTCAGTCTTTGCTGTACAATAAGAAGAAAAACTAGGCTGGGGTGGTAGCTCAGTAGCCTGAGCACCTGTCTTGAAAGCTCAAGGACCTAGGTTTGATTCCCGGCACTGCATGCTGTGCTGGCCCTACCCCCAACTCACGGAGACAGCTACTGAAACCAGGCGTGGTGGTGCATGCCTGTTATCCCAGAGCTGGGGAGACTAAGAGAGGAGAATCATTGTAAGTCCAAGCTGCCTAGCAAGACCCTGTACCAGGGGCTGGGGAGATGGCTCAGAGGAATAAGTGCTTCTGTGGCAAGCACAAGGGCCTGAGTTCAATCCCTAGTTCCAACAACAACAACAAAAAAAAGACCCCGTACCAAATTGTAAATGAAAATAAATAAATAAATAGAAGGAAGATCAATCACTAAGAAGTTTGGGTCACTGGCTGCTTTGTGCCCTGGCCTTTTGCCTAGGGTTCCCAGCCTGACTACACTAGAATCACCTGAAGAAATTTTCTTTTAATTCCAGTGCTCAAACTGATTCTTAGGACAGTTAAATCAGCCTCGGGAGTAAGACCTAGACATTAACATTGTTTTCTCCTGTGTTTTGAGACAGTCCCACTATGTATTTGAGGCTGCCCTTGAATTTCCAACATAGCCCAAGTTGACCTGAGAGCTGCAGCAGCCCCCTGCCTTGGCCTCGAGAGTGCTGGGGTTATGACCGTACACCACCTTGCTTGGAGGCATTGGTGTCTCTTGAAGCTCCCAACAAATTCCAATTTATAGCCTGGTGTGAGAATCAAGAGTATGCTAGTGCTTCTCAGATTCTAAAATCTTGTTGAGATGCAGAGTGTGATTCTGGGTCTGGGGTGGGACCCCAGGCTCTGCATTTGTAGGCAGCACCTATGTATTACGGCTTCTCCAAGGAGTCCACTTCCAGCAACAAAGGGGCTGACAATCCAGCGTTGACCAGAGATAGTTGATTTTCCTACATATTCTCAAAAGAACAAAGTTGTTTCTATTTTACAGTTGGAAAACACACATCTTTAACAAACTTTCAATTATGTGCTGTATAATGCCTTTTTTATGTATTTAGTACGGAGTCTACAGGGTCTCACCACACAGATCAGACTCACAGTGATCCCCCTGTGTTCAGCCTCTCCAGCACTGGGGTTGCAGGCATGAGCCACCATGCCCAGTCTCAATCACCTTTTGGCACACCCCAGGGGCAGGGCCAGCATATCACACAGGGAATCAAACCCCAGCCGCTGCATCTACCTAAGCAGGTGCTTTGATCTGCTGAGCTATCTGGCTGGCCCTCATACAATGCCTTACTCAGCAATAGACTGCATACACGATGGTGGCCCCGTGAGGCTATCCCACAGGCAATGTCCTAGCCATTTTACTTTGTGCAAGCAGCTCTGTGGTATTTGCCCAATGGCAAAATCAACCAACTCTGGCATTCTTAGAGCATGACCCAGTCATTACTGACACATAACACTCATTTAAAGAATGATTATTTTAGGAGAGGAACAGTTTATTTTATGGTAGTAGGGAGTGAACCCAGGGCCTTATTACTGAGCTACACTCCAACACTTTAAGAAACTATTCTGTTTTTATCTTGAGACAGGGTCTTACTAATTTTCTGAGTTGCCAGGGTTGGGTTCTAACTTCCAGTCCTCCTGCCTCAGCCTTCCAGATTACTGGGATTATAGGTATGTGCCACCATGGGCAGCTTAAGAAATTAATTTTGATGGAAAAGTTTGGATGGTGACGTGATCCTGCAGACAGTGAACCTGTGCCTATAGGATAAGTATGCAAATACCAGGTTCAGGAAGGCTCAAGTATTCATCCAGATAATATTTCCTAAGCACCTGCTGTCCACCAGGCACAGTAGCAGGAGAAACAAGTAAATAGGCAGCCCCCATTTTGGGGTGATCAGGCTAGACAAGGTTAAGTTGGGGTCCCATTGGATCTCAGTGAGGGTGGGAGAAGATCTCAGAGGATGACAGGATTTGGGGGCTAGCACTCCAAAGTCTGACAGATAAGCAGGAGTTAGCTGGGTGAAGACAAAGGCCAGAAAGGCCTGCAAGCTGAGTGGCAGACTCTAGGGAGAGCCAGGCTCTCATATAATTAGATTTGTGCAGTACTTGTATGAGAAGTTGAAATAATAATTTTGTGATCCCCTCTTCCATCCCAACTACTACCCCAGACATCCCTTTCCCCACTTTGCATCTACACTAGGCCCTCAAGCTTTACCCCAAAGTCTCCATTGTCAGAGGAGACCTGTGGGGTACACTGGGACAAGGCCCTAGAAACTGGCTGAGGGCCAAGAGATTAAGGATGTCTGGCAAGGTGCAGATCCAGATTGCTCACACTGCCATTTTTGCTGTCGCCACTCCCCACACCAGGTAATGAGGGACACAAAGGGAATGGATGGGTGACCATATTTAAACTCATTCAAAAATGGCATTTTGCAAAATTCACATTGCTTCCTACATCTCTGAAGAGTTCCATGCCCCTTGTGCTTGAGCCTTAGCCCATGGCTCCTGCAATGCTCCTTGATTTGAAGAGGCCTGAGCCCATTGTCTGTCCATACTAATCAGTAGCTTGGCTGAGCAGGGAGGACAAGAACAGGCATCTGCCTTCTCTTTTAGTCATTAGCTGGCTTTTCGGCTCATCCCCAAGGACAAAGAGTTGCCCTTTGAACCATCAATTCATGAGTCAGTTTCAAGTATAGCTGAGAATCTCAGGACCTGTTCCTGCAGTGGCAATGCCCACAGCAGCAGCACTCAATGAACAGACTCCCTTGGCTGCTGACTCAGAGGGGGAGGGTAGATGCCTGCCGGCAGGCTAAACATGAGGAGGAGGGGCTGCTGAGAGGAAGAGGGAAAGAGCCTTTCTGGGAGGCAGAAGGGTGCATAATGGAAGCAGAGCTCATGTGGCTGCTCCTGGGGACCTAGTGAGTGATGAGGAGCTCACAAGCCTGTGCCAGTGGCCAGTGTTTCTTGCGCGAAGAAACCACGTTTGGCCAAGTGTGCTGGAAGATGTGGGAAATGGCCAGAGGCTTCCTTTCCCTCTGCTCCCGGGACACTGCATGCTGTTCTCCTCTACCTGCACGCTGGCCTGGCCTGCACCTCATTGGGTCTCAGCTTTGATCCAAAGATGTGGAGGTCTTAGCAGGGGACTGAAGGCCTTTTGTCTTGGGAAGACAGGCAGGGGACAGCAGAGTAACTGCAAGTAGTTTGAAAAGTGAACTGCCTCCATACCCCATACTCAGAGCACTCTAGTCACACAACCATAGCCACTTTAGGCTTCAGTCCTCCAAGAAAAGAACTCCAGCAATGAGGGGGACAGAGGAGATTCCTAGTAGAAGAAAAAGAATTGACAACTGTGCCATGAATTTAGTGGAAAGGGCCTGGAGTCCACTTTGAAGAAATCTTATACTCCAGGGTGCTTTCTTGCAGGCCTCCATAGAATCATGCACTACATGGAAGGGGAGGCAGGGAGAACTGATTCAGCCAAGAAAACAAAATACAAGGGGAGGTGTAGCCCCCATAGCTCCTTTGGGGGAAATGAAACCTGGAATTGACCTTGAACATTGCTCCCAGCTTCAGTGCACCCTTAAACTAATTATTCAGTTTCCCTGTGGAATAAGTTTCTCCCTGGCAGGGTAGCTGCTCTGGGGCCAGGCTACCCCGCAGCTCTGCCCTAAGGGGATTTCTTCCCAGCATGCTGGACCAGCTTGTGGTTTCCAAAGGCACCATTCCCACAAGGAGACAGGCTCTTTGGTAGGCACTGCAGTACACCTTGCCAAGAGCAAGGCCCGCCAGTCACTCTCCTCAAAGTTGTTTGTACAGCATCCTTTCCCTTTCACTCCCCTCCTCCTGCCTCAGAGAAACTCCTTCTGTGCATGTAACAAGTTTTGATTGTCTGGAAATAACTTAGTTGTTCTTTCGGTAAAGCTACTTTCATGTAGTGGGATATTATTTGCTTATTTCTAAGCCCATGTAGTACTGGGCCACCCTCTTTCTTGCTTGGGAGGTTGAATTGGTACTTTGGGGAGATGACCATATGGCTAAAATCTACACAGCTCAGACGGGTGAGATCAAGAATTTGAGTTGCCCCAGGCCTGCCCAGTGAAACTGAGGATTATCAAACTATGATTGAGCCCAACCAGACTCCAGCTCTGTGCAGATCCCTGAGTTCGACATGATGCCTGCCTTCTCCATGATAACAAGGCTAAATATGGAGGCCTTTCCATGGAGAGCCATAGCGCAGCTGCAGCCCTGCTTCCTCAGGGAAGCATGCTTGCTGGGCTCCTTTGGCCTCTCAGGAGATGGCCAGGGACTTTCCAGAGGTTCCTGAGACATCAAGAGGATACTTCTCACCTGTGAGGATTTTGTTTCCAACAGGCGTTCCATTTCTCCACCCAGCTCTAGGCTCATCAACATCGCCCCCTCTTGGTAGGTAGATGTTAGGAGAGGTCACAAGCCCCACAGATGAGCAGATTGGGAAAGTGACACTAGACCTGATGGCCATTCAGGCAAGCTGTTCCATCTTCATCTTGCTCCAGGGAATGAATTTTCCCCTTATCAGGAGGAAAGAGGATGTCATTGGTCAGAGGGAAGCAGCCAGACAACTCTAGCAACCCTTGTGTAAATGCACTGCGGTTGTGCTCATCAGACTGCTTTTGGAAGAATTATTGCTACAGTTTTTGAAATGATTTCTGAAAATTTCCATAATTTTAAAATAATTTCATAATTATTGCCACCAAGAGTGTTTTAATGCTTCCTTCCATATTCATAGAATATTCAAATGTGACAAGGTTTTATTTTCCCTTAAGGGAAAGTAAGTTTTTGTTCCTTATTTGAATTTGAACAAGCCAAATCTTTGCATATCTTAGCTGACATAGCAATGTGGAATGAAACTTTGTTTGTGTTGAAAGCTATACATATAGACTGAATATTAGACTTAAAAATGCCCTGCCCGTTATCACTCGGCTACTTAGATTGCATCATCTGTGTTTATAGTTTAATTGTCTGTTAAACTGGGGCTGTTGAAGCACCGAGCACATCGCTATGTTCAGGAATATTAGGAAATATCTATAATGTAGATATTCCTTCCTTCTTGAGGAAGATTGATATTGTGTGTTGTGTGTTGCAGGCCAAGAGACATCAGAGCTGAGTGATGGATGACCTGCAGTCCCAGAACCTCTCGATGGACATGACTGACTCCCCTCCCACCTTAGCCAGTAACAGACTGGAGAACGGCATGGCACAGCTAATCACCACTGAGGCCTGGAATATCAACTCCACTGACCTGGTCAAGAAGGCCCTGGTGACAGTGCCAGCCCCGTCCATTCTGAACCCCCCTGCAGAGTCCCAGAGTGGCATGGCTCTGAAAGTGGCAGCCACCGTGCTGCAGCCCCTATGTCTCGGGGAGAGTCCAGTGGTGATGCCCATTCACATGCAAGTGGAGGGGAGCTCTGCACCCGAGCTCAACCCCAATGGTAATGCCACCTACGTCATGACCACACAGGGCCCTGTGCAGCTGCCTGTGGTGCTGGAGCAGCACGTCTTCCAGCACCTCAACTCCCCTCTGGTCCTGCCACAAGAGGCCCCATGCTCCTCTAGTGCCATCCACAATAACCTGTTCCAAGGGGCCGAGGATTCTGAGGCCCAGCCACAGCTCCTCGACCTGAGGATCCCCAGCCAGACACAGGAGCCCACACTGCCATTTGAAGCTGTGCTCCAGAATTTGTTTCCCTCCCAGGGTTCTCTCGGCCCCCCACCCTGTCAGCCTCCTCCTAACTATGCTCCAGTGCCACCACAGCCCTTTAATTCCCCCTTGTCACCACTGGTCCCACCAGCCACCCTCTTGGTGCCCTACCCAGTGATTGTGCCCCTGCCAGTGCCAGTCCCCATCCCTATCCCTATCCCAGTGCCTCAGAGTTCTGAATCCAAGTTCAGTCCCAGCTTCCCCAAGCCACCATCTTCCTTCAGCCTGCACTCTTTTAAAGGCACACAGACCCCTTTGGAAAAGGACGAGCTAAAGCCCATAGACATCCTGCAGCCGAAGGAATACTTCCAACTCAGTCGCCACACAGTCATCAAGATGGGGAGTGAAAATGAGGCTCTGGATCTCTCCATGAAGTCAGTGCCCTGGATCAAGGCTGGGGAGGTCAGTCCACCAGTTTTCCAGGAGGACGCAGCCCTAGACTTGTCACTGGCAGCCCACAGAAAGTTGGAGCCTCCCCCTGAGACACTGTATGAGAGCAGTGGGTCAGGGGACAGCCCAAGTCAGACCATGATAGAGAAACTTCCCAGTGGTGTGGAAGTGCCCTTTACCCCTGCCACGCCCCGTGAGACCTCCGCCACCATGATGGATAGCCATGTGGGCAGCAGCAGTACTGCTGAGATGGTCAGCCAGGCCAGCCAGCCCAGCAATGACGTCAAGGCTGAGCGTAACAGTGAGATTGGGAGTGAGTCCCAGGCAGCTAAGGTCATCGTTTCAGTTGAAGATGCTGTGCCTACCATCTTCTGTGGCAAGATCAAAGGCCTCTCGGGGGTATCCACCAAAAACTTCTCCTTCAAAAGAGAAGACTCTGTGCTTCAGGGCTATGACATCAACAGCCAAGGAGAAGACTCCATGGGAAATGCAGAGCCCCTTAGGAAACCCATCAAAAACCGGAGCATAAAGTTAAAGAAAATGAACTCGCAGGAAATACATATGCTCCCAATCAAAAAACAACGGCTGGCCACCTTTTTTCCAAGAAAGTAGAAAATGGCTTTTTAAAATTTTTACAATTATAATGTGGGGAAAGGTGCATTGGTTTTTTAAAAAGGCATTTAAAACAAATTATCTTTGTTAATTATTTGGGGGAGTAGGTGGGAATCGGAAAGGTGAGTCGGCTCTAGAGGCCCTGTAAGCTAGTATCATTTTCTTTTTTAATTTTTGACTTTTCACAAAGGAGTAAATAAGAGCAACCTATTTTTCAAGCAGATTGCACATTTTTTGCAGCTTTAATGGAATATTGGGTGAATCAGAGGGGTAGAAAAAGCTATTTTCATTGCCACAAAGTGCTTTGATGATGTAATACCTAATAAAAGGTAGGATAAATATTTCACAATAAATGTTTGTTTGCACTAATTAGTTGCAGTATTCTGTCATTTATAAAATGTGCATTCTTTACCTGGCACGACTGGGTCCAAACTCTTGCTTTTTGAAGAGTTGTAAGTTATCTGTTTGTAGAGACCTAAGCCCTTCAGGTATAGTGGGAAGAAGTGCCCTGTGCCTCCATCAAAGGTGGACTTTATACATGACCTTGATCAAGTTGCTACCCCTACTATGCTTTGGGAAGATTATAAATATGTAGCAAAAAGGACCAGGAAGGTGAGTTTCAAGTACCCAAGGCTCTTTCCGGATCACACAGCTCTTGAACGTGTCTAATGTTATGTTTGGATTTTCTACATACTAAAACCAATGTGTATGAAGATACAAAGAACTTGCTTCCATTCTGCCCTACCCAAGAGTTCGGCTGGGAAGGGCCTTCTTTTCAAGGGCAATGAGAGCATTGTTCCCAATGACTGAAAATCATGCAAGTCAAAAGTCTGCAGCCCACTCAGAGTAAGAGGAAAGTTGGTAGCTGGTACATTTAGCTATAAATATTCCCAAGCTTGGGGATGAGATCAGGAAAGAAAGAGAAGCTCATTTTTTTTTGCTGGCTTAACCCAGTGGTTCTCGAATGAGGGTGACTGTGCCCCTTCTTGGCATCTGACACTGCCCAGAGACACTTTTAGCTGACACTACTGGGAGAGGGCAACCTCCTGTAATGCACAAGACAGCTCCCCAAAGCAAAGGATGATGGGAGCAGACTCATCGGTAGTGCTGAGGCCAAGAAGCCCTGGTTAAAAGCTATTTCTTGAAGGATGGAAGTGATGCACTTGGAAGGAGAGAACAGTGTTGCTCTTCCCTGACAACAGCAAGTCACCCACACAAACGAGGTACTGTGAGCATGTGTTGAACACAGAGCTGCTAGGTGGCACATTACACTTGTGTCTGAAACTGTGCTGGCGAGAGACTGATTAGTGCAGGGCTGCTTTACACTTTAAGCGCTTTCTTTCACTTCTTGCAATTAGTATGTATCCAGCTGTTACTGTGAACATGAACAGGAGGAAAAGCCGTTGCAGACTGTTCTTTTATTACCAGACCCTCTGTGTATAGGGTTACAATTTTAGCTAGTCCTGCATCGTACACCCAGAGTGGATTTTCTCTTTATGCTTTTTCTCTGTTGTTAAAATTTCTTTTTCAAAGTGTAACCATTTTCTTTTTCAAAGTGCAGCCAAATGGCAGTTGCACATCAGGCTAACTGATGGAATGCCCCAGCATCAGCCTGACTCCATCTTTTCAGCTTCTGCATGGTACACTTTGCTGTGTTTTTGTTTTCATTTTTATTCCCAATGTGGGTTTCTGGCCATGCTTCCTGAGCCTGGCACGTGCATTCTAGTTTCAAATCAAGCCCAAATGTGCTTAAAGACTAGTGTTTCCTGTATGCCTATTGTTTTCACATGCTTGCAGTAGTTTCTGCTGCCATACTGTGCTGGACAGCCTTTCTACCCTAGCCAGTAGGGCTCATGTCTTCACAATCGATTGGAGTTGCTTATGTGGATTTGGAGAACAAAACTTGCAATTTGCCCTTTAAAATCAAGTGCTTAAAGCTGAGTGACATGCAAGTGGAAAGGAAGGCATTTGCAGCCTGTAATTACCTTATAAACCTCAAACCACAAATTTCTCTTTGTTGTATCGGGATGCCCTTCTCTCTGCAGATGGCAGCTCTGGTTAGGTGAGAAAGGCTGGCTTCACAGGCAGTCTTGAGTGTTGAGGCAGTGTGGGCCATCCTCAGACTCCAGATGGATTTCTGGACTAGGCCTCCCCACCCACCCAAGCCACACCTTCGGACATATGTGAAGGCTCATCCGGAGTATGGTGTTATAGCTGGGGGTTTTGCTTCTGAGGCAACAACACCTTCTGCCTGCCCCCTTCCCTCCTTTGATGGAAACTGGAATCTAATTTGCTTAGCTACATGCAAGCCAGAGAATCAGGAGAGGGGAAAGGCCCCATTACTGTGGTCAAAGTGAGCCTGGAGTTTGTGGTGGCTTAATTCCACACTCCTTCCTCAAGCAGAAGTGTGTAACCATTTACAATACTTTTCAGAGCTAGCAGCCTGGAACTGTGTGGTTCCTGGTCTGAGGAAAATGATCCTCAAGGGGCGCTCCAAGTGGGTCACTGACAAAATCCTCAAACTGTGTTATTTCTCTACTTCATTCTGCAAGCTGTCGTCACTTATCTCCCCACCCCTCACAAATATCTCTCGGTAAACCACTTTTAGCTACCAGTTGTGCAAGATTTCCATCAGGCTTTTTTTTCATAAATTAATTTTTCATCTATCCTTCAGACAATTTTGGTCAACTAGCCTAAACTTAGTGCTTCCAGAAGTTTTTGCTGGGGGGGGGGGTTATGATTAGTTCTCAGGAGTGTTGATATTTGCTTAGACTTGTCAAGAAGGCGTCAGGCCAGAATGATAAAAAAAAATTGGAACAAGTCATTGTGCTGCACATTTGAGGCTAGTGATCTTCTGGTAGAGTCAAAAGTAGTTGATCTGGAAGAGTAAAGGATTTAAACAACATGTACTTACTATCCTAAACAGGGAGTTCTTGCTAATGAGTAGAAAATTCTAAAAGTGTAGTTAAAGGTTGGTTAAGATTCAAAGTCAAAAATGTCACACTTTTTAGTATGAGAAAAAATGTCTGCAGTGGTGAAAATGCCAAACCAAACAGACAGAAAGAAAATGAAGGATAGGAGGGAAGAGGAAGAGGGAGAGGGAAAGGGAGAGAGGAGAGAAGGAGAGGGAGAGACAGAACGACAGAGAGAGAGAGGCAAACCTAATTACTGAGAGAATTTCAGTATGTTCATTACCTTCATAAAGAACATAATTAATAAAACAGAGCAGGAAAGGATTTAGATTCTATTTTATAAGGGAGGAAATTGAGGCTCAAGAGAGTTTTCTGCTTTCAGTTTTTAAGCATCAACAACTCAAAAATATGTACTTTTGATATTCTTAAATATTGGGTCTGAAACCCAATGAACCCACAGGAACTTGGACCCTTTGGGGACAAAAACCAATATGAATTAGTGAAGAGTCTGAATTATAGATTTTTTTCAGTTATTTTGAAGACCATTCCAGTTCACTGGAACGTGGAGAACACTTGGCACAATAGTAAAGGGGAGATTTCAAGCCGAAGCATGGAGATGCCAAACCTCTAAAAGCCACACTTAAAAGCTGCTAAGCTGAAAACTTTAACAGCAGGAAAAAAAGCGTTAGAGGTCATTCTGGCAGACTTTACTCCTCATTAAATAAAAAAGGCAGTTTTCCACAACAGCTCACTTCCACCAGGTCAAATAATGAGCTCCGCCCCCTTAAGTGAGACAAAACGGTGCATCTGAAGCCCTCCACCCTAATAATTTCCTCATTTATTCTAATTAACATATTGGTTGATTTGATACTAAGTAGTACATGTGACTGTTTGAGAAAATTAATTTAGAAATACTGCAGACAATATTTCTAAACTACTAGGAGGCAAGAGGAATTCTAAACCAAGTGAGGCTTTGAGCTATGCCCTGCTGAGATTATGGACAAATCCAAGTTAAAGGAGATGAACTGCCAAGGTTTACTTTATTAACTTATAGGTGATTTTTTCATCCAATTCTAATATATATATATATATATATATATATATATATATATATATATATATGTATATATATATATATATATATGCTCAGATAAAACTTTAGGCTCACTCTGCTGATAAAGATCGATAAAATCACCTGGGAACAGTCTTTCCTAGTGTTTTGAATCTAAGATTTGGTAAGGCAAGCCATCAATAATACTGTAGTGAACCCTATTACATTGATGACATTGTGCTCAGTCCCAAATGCTACTGAGATAGGTGATGTATTTAGGGTCACTTAGGATAAAAAAAAAAAAAAAAACCTTGAAGCTTTTCTTAAATGTAGATATTTTCATCAGGGCACATTAAGAAATACCACAGTGAACAGACTGAATCTTACTTCCTTCTCTTATCTTACAATCTTATGTCTTTAGCCAGGTTTCTAACTTCGGCACTATTGACATTTAGGGTTGGATGATTCTCTGTAGTGAGAAAAGGCTGTCTCGTGCATTTCAGAATGTTCAGCAGCATCTTTGGTCTCTTTCCACAAGATGACAATTTCTCCAGAAACTGCCAAGTCCCTTACAAGGGAGGACAAAGTCACTCCTGATGGAGAACCACTGTTTTATCTCCAGGGCCTGATATCTGACCAATACTGAAGGCTCAAAACATCTTCAGTGAATGAATAATCAATCAGGAAGGAGATCTGTGGTCTCTGATATCCATTCATATTTTCTGGTTTACTACTATGATGCTGATCTGACCAGAAATTGTTATTTGATACCATTGTCCACCTAGTCAAAGGGCTGTCATTTATCCACCATGCTATTGGCCTGCTCGAAGCTTTTGCTCAGTAAAGGAGGTTCAGCCGACTCCCTCACCTCACAGAAAGAGCAGGCACTCTGCCAGTCCTGACAGGATGCCTCATTATTTTACAAGCACCACTAAACTGGAAGGGCCATTATTCAAAACTCACTCTGTGATGACTGTTCGTTGGTCTTATTTCCAAGGGCAGCATAACCCAGGAATTTTCAAATATCGCCAGGAAGTTGGGTGTTTTTATTCCCTCATGTTTTTACCTAACTACTTTTTGCTGTAATTGAGCCCAGTGTTTTGTCTTTAATGGGAACAAGAGCCAAATCTCCTCTTTTAGGTCTCAGTTCAAGCACAAAATTGTTTTTGCAGCCTCCTTCCTTTGAGCTTGAGAGTCCTCTATCTCCTTTCACTTTCTTGGAGTTCCTATTTTATAATTCTTCCATCGTCTTGGTTGCTCTTCCCCATCTACTTTGTAGAGTCAAGAACTCCAGGTAGGTGATGAAAATGTTCTAAAGTGGATTGTGGTGATGATTGTACAACTCTGTGAATATACTTTTAAAAGCTTTGAATTGTACATTTTACAATGGGTGAATTGTATGATATGTGAATTATATCTCAATAAAGTTACCTTTTAAAAAATAATAAAAGAACCCTAGATAGAAATTGAGAACTGATTGTGGGTTCCAGCAAAGCCTCCTAGACAATAAATTGCTTTCTATCATTGATCGTGTTAATATAATCTTCCTTCCCACGGGGCTCTACCCTCTTTGAATCGTTATATGCCTGTTACCACCTCTTAATTTCTTATTGGACCTCACCTATATGACTTTCCCAAGTTTATCCATCACTCTTAGAATGTTGGCTGGAACATGCCTCGTTCTTGGGATCTGGAATGCCCTCAGTGAGGTGGTTTGCCTTGAACAGGTTTGCAACTTGATCCTCACTGTTTCTCTACAAGGATTCAGCATACTTAATTCAAACAAAAATCTATGGCCACAGCATACTTAATTCAAACAAAAATCCCATGAAGAAGACTGGTGTACAAAAGCATAACAAAACAGCAGCAATTCCGGTTTGAAATGGCATACGTCTGCCCTCTTGCCTCGTAGGTTTTGCATGCATGGCTAAGAAAAGCTATTACACAGTACTGGTACTGTATATGCTTCAGCACCACAGATATATGCCATTCCTGAGCACCTTATCCATCAGGGCTCTGGACACTGTGACAGTGTGCCCCCTTCTGGTTTGTCATATGTCTTATCCAGGAGTAAAAGGAATACTTGGGGACAGTGTTGTCTAGTGATCTGTGGGCTCACAAATACAAGACCAGGCTCACCATCATCATTCTCTCCTACCAAACAGAGGTTCAGGCCTCTCAACAGCAGTCAAAGGACCAGGCATTGTTGCCAGAGAGCAAAGATTTAGCCTCTCAGTTACAGGGTGTCAACAGATTTCAGTCTGGACAGTAGCCAGGACAGCAATGGTGGCCACTAAAATGATTTGAAATATGCCCAGGAGTTCAGCGTTCACCGGGACAGAACCAGCATACAGAATTAAGTTGTTAGAAAATAATTTTTTTAAATGTAGCTTTATGATTTCAAGTACTGATGGAAAAAAAAAGCTAATAAGGTCTTGCCTGGAAGAAGTCCTTGGGGGAATTGTGTTAACACACGGATAACATTATTTGGAAAGAGGGTTTGAACTCTTTGTATGTGAATGGGTGCTCCTGAGGTACTTGAGGTGGATAAGAACAGTCTATTTTCTTTGTGTGGTTGGGGAATGCTACTCAGCAGGCAGTGGCAGAGCCAGATAATGGAGGGCTAATTCTTTAAGCTCCCACAACCTTTTATTGCAACTGTTTTCAATGGGAATCTTTTCAAAACGCATTAAGGATCTTGGCATAGGAAACCTTTCCTTGACTTGGTCATTGTTATGAGCACTGGCAACCGGCCTAGGCTGGGATGACAGGATGCCCTCCAGGCTGTCCAGGGAAGGGGGGGCTGTTTGTCTCCAGCTGCTATTGACTCTCCTGACCCTAGTAACACTCCCCACTCCTACTTCTTTTTTCTTTTTAATGTGTGTGTGTGTGTGTGTGTGTGTGTGTGTGTGTTGTTTTGGCTTTGGTTTAAAATTTCTTCCCGTTCTGACCTTTCTCAGCTTCCATGGCAGCAGAGCATGCCTGGAACACCATCACTGGACACCTGGCTCTTGTCCATAAACTGACCCATATCACGGGATGGCCCTTGCTTCCCTGGCAAGGGGCTCCTCTTTGTTGTGCCCCGCCCAGCCTCAGCGCTGTTTCCCAGGAGGTCTTCCCAGCTCATCTCCTCTCTACACTTTTCTGGGCCCCACTGCAAGGGGGACATGGTAAAGGACACTTTCTTTCACTTTGTATACCTAGTCTCTGACCCTTGGTTAGTGAGCTCCCCAAAATTAGATTCGTAAATTAGATCCGAGAACCATGTCCGCAGTGTTTGGCCTACCATGCACAGTAGCCAGTAAGGGCTCAATAATTACCTGTGGAATTGAAACACATAATGCCTTCTCTATTTTCATGTGTGTCACCTGGCTGTATTGGTCCCCTCTGAAGGCTCAGGCACATCCAAGCCTCTCTAACTTGGGGCTGTTCTGGATCCTGGCAAAGGTGACTTGCACAAGCACCCAATGAACAGGATGGCTGTGTTTGGGACTTGTCACATCTAACCTGCCTGTTCTACTGCTGTGCCATTAGACCCCTCCCTCATAGAGACCCCAGCATAGTCCATTTGCACCATCACCACTTTCCAAATTATCGAATCTTAAGTCAGTGTCTCACTGATGTCTTCCTCTCAGTGATGTTCTGTCTGTTTATCCTCTTTTTCTGACCTCCCTCACCATAGCTTCTGTCCCAGGTCTACAGTGCTCCTCATCCCACTTGCTCTCCTATAATGACTTGAAGCATTCTCACAGTTGTTTATGACATCTTTCTTGTGCTGATTCGCCTCTAGCTCCTGTTTCAACTTCTCTCCTCCCCTCCCCCAACCTGCTGTCTTCACAGGGATGGGACCTCAAATTTAGCACCCTAAAGCTAAGTAGCCTCTCCCTCTCTCACCCTTCACTCAGATCCAGTGTATATTTTCTGCAGCTGCCCTTTCTTGTTCTGCAATGGGAAATGTGGAGCTGTTCTCCATGGTTTCCCCCAGGTCTGTGTCTCTCTGACTTCATCTCCTCAGCCTTCTTCAGATTCATCATTCCTTTTCCCCACACTTACTGCTCTTCATCTGGCCCACAGCAACTGTAGCTTAAGGTTTTTGAATGGCCTCAGAACCAGCTGGGGGCAATGCCTCCATTCCTAGCCCTTCCCCTATGCTTTCAATAGAACTATTCTGGTAACAGGCAAGATGCTGTGATCACTGTGATTGCCCAGCCTGGCACCTCTCATGGTAGCAGGACATCTGAAGTCAGATCCAGCCCAGTTTTGTCACTGGAACCCTCCTGTCCCTCGTGTAGAAGCTGGAGGAATATAGAAGGCTACCAATACCTGGCACACAACTCTGTACTCCAGCCTTGAGACCTCTCCACCTGATACTCCCCTCCCACATCCTCAGGAGGCTAATCCTTCAAGTTTCAGCTGAAAACACCTCCTCCAGAAAGCTTCCCATGACTGCTCTAGCATAAGTCAGAGAACTTCCTTGCCTCCCATAACAATACCTGCACACTGGTATCATCTCATCCATTTTGAAGGCATTGAAAACATGAGTCCATCTGCCCCACCATGCCATAACACCCCTGGGGCCAATGTTTCTTATTTATTGCACGTCTAGCTTGGTATTTGACATTAGGGGGTCCTAGATAAATGTGCCTGGACTGACCTGGAACCATGAGGGAAAGTATGAGTATGCCCTCATAGCCAAATCAGTGCAGCACATGGCAACCTAGATGAACAAAACAGAAATATCTGGAATCTATAATTCACTTTGCAAAAAAATGATTTGTTACTTGATTCTTTTAAATTATATGGTTCTCTATGCTTTCAAAATAAGACAGATTCTTCAAAAGGAGTTTCTACACTTTTATAGAAGTATACATAAAACATAAAGTAAGCAATAGCCAAAATCTCATCACTGTCATATAAAGAAAATGTTTTGAGTATTTGCCACTCCAGAGTCTTCAGATTTATTTACAAATTACATGTGTGGACTACTGAACAAATACATTCTTTATAAAATATGCACAAAAAACAAAATTTTGAAGGAATGAAACCAATATAAATAGGTTTAATATTTTCTTTCTAGAACCCAATTCATCATCTTATGTAACACACTGGGTTAGAATGAAATGAGAATATTCTAAATCTTTCAACTGGATGAACAAACTCCTAAATCCTCCTACAGATCCAGACATCTCTCTATCTTGAAATATGGAAAATACAGAAGCACAAGACGTTTCTTCATCTGAGCTGGAAACCATTCATGACACAACACCTAAGAAAGGGGAAGGGTAGTGACCTTGAAAAGATGTTAGGCGTGTTGGCTTTACAGACACACAGCAGGATTCAGTTACTACCTCTTCTTTTTTCTACCTGTGTGACTTTGGGCAAGTCACTTCGTGTTTCTCCCTCTATTTCTTCATCTGTAAATTGGAGGTAATTTGAGTACACAAGCCAATGTATTTGTGGCACACACGACAGAATGCTCAATAAAAGAGCACACAGTGAGGGCTCAAGAAAGTTGTTCAAAAGCCGATCAAATAGCTTATTGGATTAAGGTGCCTGCAAGCAGGCTCAGGGACCAGGGTCTCAATCCACTGGCCTATGGTGCAGGCCGCGGTCCTGGGGTGTGCTGAGACAGAGAATTGAGACTGGGCATGGTGGCACATGCCTATAATCCCAGCACTTGAGAAGCTGTAAACAGGTAGATCACTACGAGTCCGATTTAGTAATGAGAACATGAACACCCTGTAGACCCTTCCCTAAAATACAAAAAAAAAGAAAGTTATGTTTTATGTTTTTTATCATTGTGATTTTCTTGCTTTTTTATTTATTAATTTTATAGAGAAATAATTGCAATGACAACTTCAAAACAGGTTCGTAAAAGAGTTATAACAATACATTGCATATTGTTGTCTTTATAGTAGTCATTCATAGCACAAGATACAGACATGATATCCTGTTCAAACACCATTAGTACAAATCTTTCTTCTTACTGAATTAAGAGAAAGTAGCTGTATATCTATCCTATTTTGTATAAACAGATAAAAAATTTCCTTCATTTATATCTCCTTGTTTTGTTTAGTTTTGTCAGAGATTGATACTCCATTGCCATCCAAATATTATAGATGCATGAATTCAGTGAAATATTCCAATATAGTCCAGTAGTCTACAACAGCAGTGGTTTATCCACAGGACTGGCAATGTCTGAAGCTGTTGACTTGAGCCTTCCACAGCTCAGCATACTAACATGGCTTCACTTTTCATACTTTGTTTCTACACTTTTCTGCTGGACTGTTAAGACCAAGATAAAGCAAGACCTGTATAACAACAAATGTAAGTTTTGTATCTGATAAGGTCAGTCAAGTCCCCTTGGGACTTATCCCAAAACCCTGTACTGTACTTTATAGATCCTTTGTCAGTGTCAGCCAAGTGGATGAGTCACAGCCATTGCTTGACCAACTTACTCTCTGTGAAAGCCTGAGAGAATGTTTTCTCTCAATGTGACTCTCTTTAGGCACACACTATATCATCAATCACATTCCTCTGTGGCCCCATAATCTTCTTGATCAGATAATTTGGGTTACAACTGAGTTAAATGATGTTACAGTACAGGTTCTCCTATGTCCTGAGTCTTCACTGACCTTGAAAGGCTAGGGCCAAAAGGTTGGTTGTCCTTGCAGATCTTCTTTTTCTCTAATTTTTGGTTTGCAAACTTAAGATTGTTAACCCTCCAAAAGAGAAACTTGTTATTACCCTATAACATATGCAGTTTGGTTTAACCTAACTATATGTTTGAATATCAAACATGTTAGGCATGAGATGGATCATGTATTTTCCATCAAGTATTGGTATGTTAAACTTTAAGTCTCTACAGAATATGGAAAAAGAATTAAAAAAAAATAAATTGAAAAACGTGAATAAACAGTTACATATTTTTACACAGAAATTTAGAAATCTAACCATATACATCATTATAGCAGGAAAGTCCTGTGACTTTTTTTTCTTGTCTCTCTTTTTTTTTTTTCATTTATTACCCTTTTTTAAAAAATTTACTTAAGATAGAGTCTGGCCATAATTGGTATGTTATGACAAGCAGTACGTATTTAGAAGACCAGAATGGCAGGCATTCCAAGCAAGACGCTGGTATTACACATTGCCATCTTCAGTGCGGTTGCTCAGTTCACAGGTATCAGCATATATAGTTAGTCAGAGTGAGAATCCCACCAAGTAATTGGTAGTTTCAACAACCTGCTGATAATTCTCAAGATCATTGCATTACCCATCTTGTGTGTATAAACATATGGCTTTGCCCCTGTCATGTTTTCCAGCTTTTCTCCTTGCCTTCTCTTCACTGTCTAATCCTCAAGTTTTCGCTTTCATTTTAATTGTGTTATAACTTTCTACTTGTATTTCTTCTTTTGAGTTCTTATACTAGGTAGACTATATGGTATTTATACATGTGGGTCTGGTTTATTTCACTTATGAGTATATCTTCAAGTGGCATCCACTTCAATATAAAGGCTTGGAGTTTATCATTCTTTATAGCTGAGTAATACTCCATTGTAAAAAAAATACATCTTTTTCATCCATTCGTCAGGTGAGGGGCATCTTGGTTGTTTCCAAGATTTGGCTTTCACAAATTGTGCTGCTATAAACATAGATACACATCTATCACCATGTTATTATGCAAATCAGTGTGGAGACTCCTTAAAAAACTAGGACTGGAAAATCTATTCAAGCCAGCTATCCCCCTACTGGGAATTTTCCAAAAAGAACTGAAAAAGTTATATTTTATCTTGCTTATAGACAATGGATGAGGCTGCTAAAGACCACCACAATTTATCATTATAGAAAAGTAACTTTTGGATCCAGCTAGCACATTGGTAGAGCCCACATTGGTAGAGTGGATTTCTAGCCAGGCTTTTTGTAGGGTTTTTGTTTTGTTTTGTTATTTTGGTACCAGGCATAAAACAGGCAGGTATTTATGCTCTCTCACTGGCCCTAGCTAGGCTCTTTGAACAAGACTACAGAGCAAGAGGTAAACCGATATTGATGTCATTTTGTTGTCTTTCTTTTCAGTCTAAGAGAAGAGTGGATCATTTGGCCATCAGTAAAAAAAAATGGACTAATTGGAAAAGGTAGAAAAATTATAGGCTTGTAGGAAGAAGCCCAGAGCCAAGACTGGCCATGAGTGAAAAGGCTTGGAATTTCTAATTTTGTTTCTTCAAGCACAAAATCATGACTCAGCCACGCTGCTCCTTGGGAGTGATGAGATGACGGAGCCCTGAGCCCACATGGAGAAGCTACATCAGGGTCCCATCCTCTCCTTTGCTTTCCTTGGGTCTCTCAGGCTTCCAGCTCCTCTCTCAGATAGGTCTCTGCCCACACGTGGCCAGCCAGTCCCAAAGTCCAGTTCAGTGCCCCCAGAAGAGTGGCTCTGGAGAAGCCCTGTGAGACTGTGCGTCCTCTTACTAAACTCTTCTTAGAAAAATCTGACGTCCTGAAGTGGATAAACCATTACTCGAATGAGAAATCTAAAACTTGCTTTGGAAAGACAGTGGTAGTGCCTTTTTTAAGTGGGTGACTTCTTGGCTGTGTTTTAAGTATACTCTAACATCTAGGGAACTTCACAGGAACACACCTGCTATATAAATTGGGGGCACCTGTATTTGAAATAACTACAGAAAAGGGTTCCTGAGGTGAATGTAGAAAAGGAATCTCTCCCTTATCCTATTTAAGAGATGCTGACCTCTCTGCCACAGGGAAAAGATCCTTTGTAGCAAAGAAATTTTTCTAAAGTCAGAACAGCCATTGCTTCTCCCACCTGCTGGGGAGAAAGCCCTGGCTTCTTCTTTCATCTGCGCTGGGACACAGCGCTCTCTGCTGGCAGAGTTCAGCTACAATGATAGGGAACAACCCTATGTTGTGGCCTTGACAAAACCCGTGGCTGGCTGCTCAAGGGAGCTACTCTGCATCTTAGGAAAACTCTGAAGGGTCCAGGTGAAAATCCAGGACAGCCCCAACCTTCATAAAGGAGCCTCTGACTCTGCCTTGGGGAAAATGTGTTACAGCAAAGTCTGTGAAAGAGACTTGCTGGCTTCTGAAATTGAAGGCAGGACATTGCAGTGTATGGAGGGGCAACAGGGTCCCCAACATTTTGGGTCCAGGGAAATAGCAAGGAAAGGCTGTTGGGGGCTTCGAACCAGCTGCGGAAAGGAGGGGACTGCAGGAAGCAAAACAGCCTCTGGGAGCACAGAGTCAGAGCATAGAGCCACTACCCTCAAATAGAGAGTCCTGGGGTGCCTGAGTCACAACTTGCCAGCCTTGCTCACTCTACTCAATACCTTCTTCTTCACCATGGACACTCCTGGTGATGAACAAGGGAGTTATAGAGATTCTTGAGGCCCAGACCTCACCTCCCACCTACTGGTCAGAAGTTGGCTGGGTCCTAGCAATGAAAACCTGTAGGTAACTCTCACAGACAGCCAGGCTGAGGCCCACTGCTCTCTACTACACACTGTCTGCATCCCATGATCACACCATTCGGGTCTCACACCAACCAGGTACATTTGAACCACCCATCTGATTTATCTGCAGCTAAGACAAACAGGTGGTACCCTTGTGCCAGCAAGAAGAGGAAGTGAGATGACTTTTAAATGCTATTACAGCATCTCAACTGCTATGCCTACAGAATAGACAACGGGTACAACATTTTCAGAGAGCAGCATTACCCTTACAATGTGCATCGCACTCCCAAAGTTTCTATTCTACTCTGAAAAATACTGCCACCAGTGGACAGATTGCACAAGGCACCAAGGGTAGCTCTCTGTGGTGTAAACCTTGGACTAAGCTAAGGGTGGCAAGGCTGAGGTGCACACCCTACAGTTTGACTAAGCCCCTGCATCTTGCGACTTTGCTGCCTGCCTCATGTCCATAGTGGGTTTTTTGGTTCCAAGGGCTTTATGAAGACAGATCAGTGTGGAGTGGGGAGGGGCACAGAGAGGAGCAGAATGAGCTTCACAAACTTGTTTCCTTTGTAAAAACAAGGAAAGGTATATAAGTAGTAGTTGTGAAAATAGAGACCATTAGCTAGAGGGTGTGTGTGTGTGTGTGTGTGTGTGTGTGTGTGACAGAGAGAGAAAGAGAGACAGAGACAGAGACAGAGAGAGAGACAGAGAGAGAGAGAAAAAGAGAGAGACAGAGATTGTGAGACTGAGAAGTGGAGATAGGTTCTGAGAACAGGAGAGAATCTGAGCAGCACAGAGTGAAAGGCTAACTCCTCCCTGTTTGTGTTTTACCTAGCAGAGGGAAGCCTGGGATGGAGCATTCTGCCTGTGACCTACAGGCTGTCCACCAGGCTGAGTCTAGGACTGAGACTACTAGGAGGAGCTCCAGAGAGCAGGAGGCTTTGGGCTGGCTAGAGGAGATAGCAACCATCCAGTCCTCATGGCAAGAAGGGGGATCAGCTGCCACCTCCCCCCACCTACCCATACTTATGTGGTTCACCCAGTCAGCTTGCCTTCAGGTCGCTAATCTAAACCAGCTCAAAATCATAGAAGTCTGAAACACTTTCCGAATCCTGTGACACAAACAATACTATATATATCATAAACCTTTCCTTTTCCTCTTCTTGGGAATACCACTCTTTCAGCTCACTTTCATTTAAGTAGGATCTTGAGATTAGTTCTACCAGTGGCATCTGAGTAGGAGTCCCAAGGGTCACCTCCGGGCTGAGGCAATAAAAAGGCCCTCAGATGCTGTAATAGTTACTATTCTCTCATTGAGGGGACAAATAGCTGACATTTGAAATGAAGGAATGAAAGGTTTATTTAGCTCACAGTTACTGGAAGTTTCATAGTTTAAAACAGCCTGAATTATGTACCAAGATCTCAGAGCCTTGTTTGCTCAGGAGAGAGGGTCAGTGCCTCTGTCTTCTCCAAACATCTCCTGTCCACTCAATGCGGCCTCAATCATAGACACTGCACCCACATTACAAGGTTTGGAGGAGAGGCTGGGGTGCCACCATATCCAAGATGACACTCTTCACATCTCCAAGGGAGGCCACTGGCTTGAGGGGGGTGGAGCGCATGCTTCCAGATTAAGTGTTCATGCTTCTCTGGCCCCGCCTCTCAAGCCCCACCTTGTTCCTCTGGTTCCCCCCACCAAGCCACTTGCTGCTCCTCCAACCGCATCTGTCCCATGGCTTTGGGGGAACAACTAGACACAAAACATAACAGATGCTTTCCAGCTTTTCTTCCCTTGATATGATAATTTTAAAAGTCTATCAAAATACCATCAACATACTTCACAGATCTACAGAAAACATTCCAAAAATTTATTTGGAATGAGAAATTAAAACAACATTGAGATATTATCTCACCGCAGAAAGAATGTCTGTCATAAAGAAATCAACTAAAAACAAATGCTGGAGTGGATATGGGGGGAAGGAACCCTTATCCACTGTCGGTGGAAGTGTAGACTGGCACAACCTCTGTTGAAATTAGTGTGGAGACTCCTCAGAAAAACAGGACTGGAAATCCCACTCAAGCCAGCTATCCCCCTTACTGGGAATTTTCCTAGGGGAACTGAAAACATCATATCAGTTATATATGTGTACCTATATCTCTAGCAGCACAATTTGTCATAACCAAATCTTGGAAACAAGGAAAAATCCATCACTTGAGGAATGGATAAAAAAGATGTGGTAGTTTTGTATAATGGAATATTACTCAGTTATAAAGAAAGACAAACTAGAGGCCCTTATAGGTAAATGGATGCAACTAGAGGCTGTACTCATAAGTGAAATAAGTCAGGCCCACATGTGTAAATGTCAAATTATCTTCCTAGTGTAGGACTCAGAAAGAATAAATAAAATCTGAAAAGAATAATAGATACAGTAAAAAGGAGAGAAACTGAACATAAGGTCTAAACAATGAAGATGAGGGAAAGGAGAAAAGATAAGAAAAAGAGTAAGGGGGGAAATCATGCAAGTATATATTTAGGATAGCTGAGATGAATGTAGTACTAATTTCTATCATTTTTTAAGGCAGCACTTAATGTTTAAGATGTTCACTTTGACTAACTCTATATGCTAATATCTGTAATGCGAGCAACTATATCAAAGACAGCAAAGTGCAATGCAAAAACTATGGTTCAACACCTCTCATCTTGTCCCTCTAAAAGTGTATGATATCTAATGCCTTATCAATTAGTATTATAGTCTCTATAAAATAGTCTTTTACAAAGTAAAAAAGGGCAAGAAAAAAAATAAGGTTTATTGAAAGTAAGTGTTAATGTTTAATTATTTGACCAGTCTTGTATACCTATAGCTATTAATCTGACCAACATATTTGACAATGAAAATATGTAATACAACAACTATTGCTAAATTTTTATTCTTATTTTGAAATTCTGTGCCATATGCATTGTTGTCTGTTACTCTGTTGTCTTTGTTTCTGTTAGTTGTTTTTGTTTTGTTTTTACTCTTCGAAATAAAATTTAAGGGCTGGCCAGAAAGCTCAGTGGACTAAAGCACCTGCTTAGGCAAAGAGCAGTGGCCAGGTTCACTCACTAGTGTGCTGTACTGGCCCTGCCCCCAGGGTACACCGTGTTGACAATTGAGACTGGGCTTGATGGCATGCGCCTGTCATCCCCACACTTGGGAGGTTGAAAGTAGGAGAGTCCCATCTCCGTAGTGAGACCCTGTAGATCCTGTACTAAATACATAAAATATACACATGGCTGACACTGACAAAGGATCTGCAAACTGTGATAGGGTTTCGGGGTAAATCCTGAGGGGTTTGCCTGATCTTGTCGGATACAAAAGTTACATTTCTTGTTATATGGGTCTTGCTTTGTCTTGGCTTTAACCATCCAGCAGAAATGTATGAAAATCATGGCAGCATTGGCAACTTGGAGATCCTGAACTGACTTTACAGGCAGGCAAAGTATATTTCAGCAGTTTGACAGTCTATAAACATTTTGCAAGTTTGAAAAGAAATGAGCTATAAAAAGTAAAGCCATATTAATATGCTGAGCTGTAAAAGGCTCAAGTGAACAGGTATCTGACATTGCCAGTCCCACAGATAACCCACTACTCTTATGGACTATTGGACTACATTGGATTATTTTGCTGAATTGACTCACCTACAATATTAGAATGGCAATGGAATACCCATCTCTGACAAAACTAAGCAAAAAAGGGGATATAAATGAAGGAAAGTTTTGTATCTGTATATACAAAATAGTTAGGATAGATATACAGCTACTTTCTCTTAATTGAATGAAAAGGAAGATTTGTACTAATGGTGTTTGGACAGGATATCACGTCTGCATCTTGTACTATGAATAACTACTAAAAAGACAACAATATGCAATGTATTGATTATTGCAACTGTCCTACTAGCCTGTTTTGAAAGTGTTGAGATTTTTTTTGGTAGAATCAGGGATTGAACTCAGGCCCTTGCACTTGCCAGGTAAGTGCTTATCCCACTGAGCCATGGCCCTGGCCCTTGTTTTGAAACTGTCTCATTGCTATTTGTTTTTCAATAAAATAAAAAAAATTGAAAATAAAGAAAAGTAAAAACAACACAGAACCATGTAGCCATTCTTCAACAATGAACAATAAGAAATGTGCAACAATAAGTATTTCTTATCTGTTTTTGCAGGTCAGGGACCCAAGCCCCACTTCACTGGCTGTTTCTTACTCAGAATGCCTCGTGACATGTTAGTCAGGCTTGCCATGATCTCATATGCTCCATGCCAAAGTTGTAGACTGACTGAGGGTTATGCACATTCAGCACTTCTCAGCCTGCCTCAGAATGTGGTAACTGGCTTCTGCCAGTGCAAGCAATAGAGATAATGCCGAAAATAGAACCAAAGCCTTTGAAATTTAATCCTAGAAAGGACATCTCATCATTTCTGCTGTTAACGGAAGACAGTAAAGTCTCATGCTCAGCAAGAGAGAATTATACAAGGGTACAGATACCATGGATCTTGGATCGCTGGGAAATATTTACTAGTCAGGTTAAAAGAGCTGCTTTGAAGACTTTGAATGGCTTGAGGAGGCTGGGTGTAGTTGATTCATATCAGTAATCCCAGGTATTTGAGAGACTGAGACAGGAGTGCCACGGGTTTGAGGCCAGCCCGGGAAGTTTAGAGATATGCTATATTAAAATTAAAAAAAATAGAAAAGAGTGGGGATGCAGCTTGGTGGAGTGCTCCTAGGTTTGATTTCCAATGCCACAATAAAATAAAGAAGGAAAGAAAGAAGAAAAATGAGGTCTGAGGTAAGAGAAAGGTAAACAGTGTAAAGATAAATTGGTTGGCACAAAGTGTATGGATCAGCACATAGCAGGAAATAAGATTAGCCAGGTAGGAAAGACTGATGTTAGAGCTCAAAAAGCCACTGTTATAAATATATATTTGGGTGACATAAAAACTTAGAGTCATAGTGTGTGTCTTGGAGAAGATATGAATGCAGGTAGCTGGGGTCTACAGAAGGATGCAGCAAGAGATGAGGCCAAACATGGTGGCAGAACAAAAGTGATGGACAGAATGCAGTGGGAACCTGACAAAGGTAACAACTGAATCTAAGCATGTGTGCGTGTGTGTGTGTGTGTGTGTGTGCGAGAGAGAGAGAGAGAGAGAGAGAGAGAGAGAGAGAGAGAGAGAGAGAGTTATCTACTTTATGCTGCCTACTGAGACTCCAATAAATACCACTCCTCTTTTCCCTGTTCTTAGGTTCTGAAAAGTTGAGAAACGAAAGAGTAGAAATGAAGGCTAAAGTGTCCTCTTCCTCTTACTGAAGTTGAGTAACAACCCTCCAAGAGCTCATAGGGAAGGGACTTAGCATTTTAGGAGTCTTTATCTGGCTGCAAACTCCAGGGACACACTAGAGGGACCCAAGACCAGAGGGACCCATGAGAGGTGAGAATTTGAGACCTGGTGACCACAGGGTTGTGGGGCATGGCCAATGGGGAGCTGGCACCAGCAGTCATTATTTTAGGAATTTAGATATGTAAGTAGGTGATGGTGCTGTTAATTGATCAAGCAGGGGCTGCATGGGGATGGACTGGCAAAGAGATGGCAAGAAAAGATGCAGGCATGGTGTGCATGAGACGCTTGTGAGTGTCGAGGTGGAGGCATCAGTCAGCAACTGGACATACAGACCTGGGCCTCAAACAAAGAGCTCAGGAAAGAAACTGTCACTACAAAAGGAGTAGTGGTCATGGTTTATTAGTTGTTAGTGGCCAGAAATTGTCTCTTTTTGTGTTATAAACTGGAGCTTGCACTGATTGTGTTTTCTGCAATTCAGAGCACTCTTTACAGCATTTGGTGAAACTTCTATGCATTCCAAAAAACTATTTCTTAAATCTAAGGTCCATCACAATAATGTTTCAGTTATATCAATATCTGCCACTTAATTTTGCTTCCTGTGTCAGAGACTGAAATACATTTCTGTTTATTTTATTTTATTGAAAAACAAATAAAAATGAAACAGTTTCAAATCAAATTAGTAGGGCAGATTCAATAATTAATACATTGCACATTGTTTTTGTAGTAGTTTTTTGTTGTACAAGGTGCATACATGATATTCTACCTACAAACGCTATTAGAGCAGATGCCTCTAATCAATGAATTAAGGGACTATAGCTGTATACTTATCTTTTTTTAAAGCTGAATTATAGTACAGTTTCAATAATTAATATTTTTTGCTTTGCTATCTTCCTAGTGGTTATCCATAGTAGAAGAAGCAGATACGATATCCTCTCCAAACACTATTAGTACAAATCTTTCTTCTTATAGAATTATGTGAAAGTACTGCATATTTATCTTAACTGTACTGTTTATACAAACACAGAATGGTCCTTCCTTTGTATCTTATTTTTTTGTATGTTTAGTCCTGTCAGGGATGGGTATTCCACTGTCATTCAATTATTACAGGTGCTTGAACTCAGCGAAATGATCCAACACAATCCAGCAGTCCACAATAGTTGTGGGTTATGCAAAGAAGTTGTTGACTAGAGCCACTTACAGCTCAGCTTATTATTATGGCCTTTTTTTTTTTTTTTTTTTTTTTTTTTTTTTTTTTTTTTTTTTTTTTTTTTTT